>JAFFST010052771.1:76741-104886 GCA_022414735.1 Noturus placidus
ATCTGATAAACAGTCTGCGCACAATAACAGATATAATGTCCTTAACTTTAACTTAAAAAAATAAAAAGAACACGCCGCTGTGCAGGTGATCCACTTCATCCTGATGTCAAGAGTTTCACATATTCTCCTGCTTCACAAAAAACATCTTGATAAATGTATTTCCTTTTTGTTTGATTGCCAGACTTGCATTCTGTTTATAAAAATAATAATAAAAACTTAATGAATTGCGTGATACTATAACTTGGTAACATTTTGTTAACTTATTTGATTTAAATTTAGGTCCAAACAACCGTTCTTTTGTGATGAGATCTTGCCCAGCTCTAGCAGTGTTGTTGCATGTGAATGATGAAGCAACTAAGCATTATTCTGTTTGTGTTTGTGTTTGTTTTTTTGTTCTTTAGACTCAGGTATTTGCTGCAGATGGTGCAGTTGCAGAGTCCTCCCAGTCTGGAACACCTCAGGGAGAAGGTAAAAACTTTTCCCATGTACATTTATAGTCCTCTGTGACGCACACCTCGGATAGATGTACTTTTAATATTTGCTTGTCCCTTCAGTGCCCTGTCTGGGTTTTGTTTCTTTTGTTTTCTGATTCTTGATATTATTATTTTTTTTTTTTTTACAAATCTCTTGTCTAGCCTCAACTCCGGAGGAGATGCGAGAAGAGAAGAAGGAGCAGGAAGGCGACAGGGGAGGCTCTTCAGAAGAAAGCAGGGCGGCAAAGGCCAAGGCCAGCAAACCCCTCATGCCCACCTCCACTATTCTGAGGCTGCTAGCAGAGCTGGTGCGCTCCTATGTGGGCATTGCCACACTTATCGCCACGTACAACTACACCGCCGGCCAGTCCGAGCTCATCAAAGAGGTGGGTGGATAGAGGCAGAGCTACAACTATATATACACGCAATAAAAAAAACATTTAAAGTTTTTGTCAAGAATTTTACATCTCATTATTTTTCTTTCAAACTGAACTGATTTGATTTCTGAAGGCATTTCTAATAATTACCAGATTAATATCCGAATATCCTTGAAAGCACTAGAATTATTGTTGTATTATCTTTTTTTTTTTGCACACAATCCCTCAGATAGAAACCTCCATATGGTGGAGACAGATTTATTTATATTTCTTCAGTTAATTAGACTGATATCCTGCGGCTCTATGTGTTTGCTCACAGGACTGCAGTGTGCTGGCCTTTGTCTTGGATCATCTGCTCCCACACACTCCGAACGCCGAGGATAAGGACACCCCTGCCCTTGCACGCCTCTTCCTGGCCAGCCTGGCAGCAGCAGGCACTGGCACAGAGGCCCAGGTGACCCTGGTCAACGAGGTGAAAGCGGCTCTGAGCCGAGCTTTGGCAATGGCGGAGGGCACAGAGAAACATGCTCGGTGAGTCCAGCTGGTTTTAATAGTATTTATTAACAGCCACTAATCCTCAAACAGTCAAAGACTTATTCTAATAAGCACCTAACTGAGCAGTTAAAAAGATTTCAGTTCAGAAACTCTTACTGAGCATCAGATGCTCGACAGGTTCAATTATTGTTCATGAATGCTGGCTCAGCATAAATAAAGTTGTTTTTGTTTTTTTTTATCGCATAGAGTGGCTCTGGAAATGCACAGCTGTTAGTTTTATTTTTATCCTGCATGAAGAACACTTCACGTTAAAAAGAAAAGCTGATGTTTCAAAACTTCTTCTTTTCTTTTTTTTTAAATTGGAGGTGTTGAGCAAAGCTATTAATTTTAATATTGAATAATCAATCACTGTTTTTTCGTTTTGTGTGTTTGACTGTTTAAAGCTGAGGAAATAACACTAAAATTAAACTAGGCAGGATCCTTATAGTTAGGGCTGTGTGAGAAATCAGATTTTCCATTTCGATCATGGTCTCAGACGATTATGAAAACAATAATCGAGATCAAACGGTTATTGTGCCGTGTTCCATTTTGCAATGTTCTCGTTTTGTTTAAAAAAAAAAAAAAAACCTGCACCATTTTTATTTAAAGCAGTGCGCTTTCGCCCCTCCCTAACAGGCCAAACTCGCTCCTCGCCAGGCGGCAGAATTTTTAGTTCAGCTCAAGCCGAGATGCCCGAAAGAGAGAATTTGGTCAACGGGAGTTAAAACCGTTTCAGAAATTTGAAAACATTTTAGTTTCGAGGAGTCTGACATGGTTTCATTGGAAAGCTCATTTCCTCTAGCGCCATGACCGCTGGTCTAAACACGCTCACTTCCTTTCTAGAGCTCACGCAGAAACTACAGGCTGATCTAAACCAGGAGACAGAATTTCATTGGCTAAGGAAGTTTAAAGTTCATTTCTGGTGATGCGATTCGCCGAAATGCGTCACATGACGTGCTCCACTAGCTTTATTTAACTAAACACATTTATTTAATTTTTTACTTTTTTTTTTCTCAGTTTAAATATATTCAAGGAAAGACGCTATTAAAAATACATTAAGTTCAAAAAGAAAAGTTCAATAAATGCATGATGTTTCCAAAGTCAGAGTAATCGAGCAGCCCTGCTTTGAGAGTTTATGAAGATGAGCTGCTGTGCAGAATTCTTCCAGAAAGTTTGGTCAGCAGTCTTTCTTTCCTGTAGCGTCATTCGCCTTTTCACCTCTCTGTCCTCTGTGCAGGCTTCAAGCGGTGATGTGCATCATCAGCACCATTATGGAGTCGTGCCCCTCCACCTCCAGTTTTTACAGCACAGCCACCGCCAAGACACAACACAACGGCATGAACAACATCATCCGCCTCTTCCTGAAGAAAGGCCTGGTTAATGACCTCGCTCGTGTGCCCCACAGCCTTGACCTGTCTAGGTGCTGCCTCTCTCTCTCTCTCACACACACACACACACACACGGCGTATATGAGCACTGTTATCTAATTTATATTTACACCCTAATGCGGATTCAGGTGTGTCTCAGTCAGTAAGTACTATTTAAGCTGTGTTTTTGTGTTTTTTTTATCTTTTTTTTTTTTTTTCTTCTTCCTCGTCTTCGTTGCAGTCCTAACATGGCAAACACGGTCAATGCTGCTCTTAAACCGTTAGAGACACTCTCACGCATTGTCAACCAGCCCAGCAGCCTGTTCGGAGGGAAAGGAGGCTCCAGCAAGAGTAAAACCGAGCATGACACCGTAGGCACGACCAGGGACAGCAACAGCAATACACAGGATCAAGGTAACCACGTTCATATATTTGCAATTCTCTACTTAAGTGGTATTGATAAATGTCTTTACTTAGGAGATAATAGCAGCCCCGCCAGTTTTCACACCCGTTAGCATAAGGGTGTCCACAATCATTCCAAAATACGCTTAAAGATTAGTATTTCCCTTTCCAATAAATGATGGCTGATGGATGACCTTTCTAAACTTTTGAAAATAGTCATTTGATATCATGTTTCTCTGTTCCGGTGGAGAATATTTAACACGTAACACTTCCTTATTTCTCTTCAGGGTTGGTTTGCATGTTGTAGTAGGTTCATATCCATGTCACAGTCGAGAGGAGTGTGTGGGTGGAGGAAATGTGTAATGGCTTTGACAGGAGATTTTAACACTCTGTCCACAGGAGAGGCAGGCGAGGCAGAGCCAGTGGAAAATAGTCACAGAGGACAGGCTGCAGATGGGGATCTGATGGACGGAGAGGCAGAAGGGGACACTGTGGTCATCGCGGGCCAGCCAGAGGTGTTGAGCACCCAAGCTATGCAAGTACGTTGGTCTTTATCCAGTCTTGACTCATTCGATTCAGATAGAGGCCGGTTTCAGTGGAAATGAGCTCGCGCTCGCTCTCTCTCTCTCTCGCGCTCTCCTACTGTGAGTTACTGTATGGTTTATGTCTGCCTTTGCAGGTGGAGAACGAGTTGGTAGATTTGATAGACGAGCTTTTAGAAAGGGACGCAGGAACAGTAAATAGTACCATCATCGGTAAGCTCCTTCAGATATTAAATTCTCAGTGTAAACGAGTACGTCAGCGAAACGGGTGTAAATGGTTTTCACCAAATCGTAATATTTATTTATTTATTTATTTAAGTTGGTCGCTCTGGAGACGAAGAATCTCAGGAAGATGTGCTGATGGACGAAGCTCCTTCCAACATGAGTCAAGCCTCTACTTTGCAGGCCAACAGAGAAGGTAGGACAGGGTTTTTTGCTATTGTGCAATCAATCAACATCCTCACTCGCCTCAGTGTGTGCTTGGGGGTGTCTATTTTTTTGCCCAACTTGGCTTATATTGTAACATTTTTTTTGTTGCTTTTTCCAGTTTTAAAGTGTCTTAGTGGAATGAAAAATTACAGACTATTTTTTACTATTTTATATTTGGTTTACCAGGCGTAGGATTACAGATGGGGTCTGTCATTTTTATGTCGCATTCTAGCAGCTATCAATAAAATACCAGTCTTTTCCACTTACCTGGCAATGTTGCCTTGTTCATTCCAGGAGTTCTTTGACTAGCTTTCATGCTTTTTCAGGCATAAAAAACACTAGGGGGAGGGGGAGGTGGGCTGACTATACCAACGAAATAATTATCTAATCAAATATTTGAACTCCACATGGTTAAAAATATTGCTGGTATGAATAAACTTTCCTATTATTCCCTTCCATCTTTTAGACTCCATGAACATCCTGGAGCCGGAGGATGAAGAGCACACTCAGGAAGAAGACTCTAGCGGCAGTAACGAGGATGAAGATAGTCAGGATGAGGAGGAAGAGGAGGAGGAAGAAGAAGAAGAAGATCCGGTATGAGTGTGGCCTATTTAAAAAATAAATAAATATTTTCCTTCCCCCGTCCTACTCACTTGCTCTATATCTTTAATGTATTTTCTTCTCATCAGGATGATGAAGAGGGAGATGAGGATGATGATGACGAAGGCTCAGAGATGGAACTGGACGAGGATTTTCCAGATATCAACGCAGCCCCGCATATTCGATTCGAGAGATTCGATCGAGACGATGACCTGATCATAGAGTTCGACAACATGTTCTCCAATTCCGGTCAGTGGTTTTAGTATTGTTATGAAGTTACTAATTCATACTGATCACAATAATGGGTGTTACAGATGTGCGCACAAACGCTCTCCTGTTTGCATCATCTTCTAATGTGTGTAATGTTGGGTTCTCTGTTTTTCCCAGCTGACATCCCGCCCTCCCCAGGAAACATTCCTAGCTCACACCCGCTGATGGTGCGCCACGCTGACCACGGCTCCCTCGCCCTGGGGGGAACGAGCACTAGTAGCCGCTTGACTCAGGGCATGGGCCGCAGCCAGCGTACTCTCCGACAGCTTACCGCTAACACGGGCCACACCATCCACGTGCACTATCCAGGAAACCGCCAACCCAACCCTCCACTCATTCTGCAGAGGTGAGACAGGCTTCTGTTGTGAAGTTCAGTTATAAATTCCTGGAATGTTGTCTTAATAAAGAATGGCCTTAAAATATCATTATCTGGAGAAGTGACTTAAGTGTGTATATATACAGTTCTACAGTAAAGAACAAAACAGGACGAGCTGTGCTATTTACAGAACATAATCAATGACTGAGCGATATGATGTTAGGGTTAGCTAACCCTAAAAGTCCCTTTTACCACCTCTTCTTTTTTCTCTCTTCTTTCTCTCCCCTCTTATACCTCAGCGATTTGCCATCAATTTCAATAATTCCAGTGTGACACGTATGTTTAAACATTTGTAGTTAGTTTATGCAAATCGTTAAAGCAAACAAGGTGTTCCCTCATCAGCCTTTTTTTCCCCTTCTCTCTCTCTCTCGGTCTGTCTCTCTCTCACTCTCTCTCTGTCTCTCATTTTATATCACGTACGCTGTTTTCTGAACGAATCTCCGATTGTGTGTTGCAGGTTGCTAGGTCCCAGTGCAGCGGCAGACATCCTGCAGCTGTCAAGCTCTTTGCCCCTGCAGTCCCGTGGACGCGCCCGTTTGCTGGTTGGCAACGAGGACGTGCACATCATCGCCCGCTCCGACGATGAGCTACTGGACGATTTCTTCCACGAGCAAAGCAATGCCGGTGGCCAGGCTGGTGAGTCAGAGCAGGATGTATTAATCACAGTTAAAAATCATGCTGAATCAGTCCTGTCGTCTCTCTCTCGCTCCCTCTCTCTCCAGAGTTGATTCATTTACCTTTTCCTCCTCCTGTAGGCACCCTTTCAAGTATTCCTACAGCCTTAACTAGATGGACAGATGAATGTAAAGTGCTAGATGCGGAAAGCATGCACGATTGTGTTGCAGGTAAGAAAACTAAACAGACTTCAGTTTGTTGCTATAAGCAGCACAAATCATCGGGAGCAAATGATTTTAATTTGAAGCTGTGTTGAGAAAACAAAATGAACATTTCATGGCTGTTATGAGCGCGTTTTTAAACCTTCATTACCTCTGCAGCTGGATCTTTTGCGGAGTTTTTATTTTTTATGTGTACGTCAGTAATTAAGCTAACACGATGGTGCTTTGGAGAGCGTGTGCAAAAAAAATATAATTAAGCACAGCACACGCGAACACATCACCATTATTACTGTTTTTTTTGTTTGTTTTTCCCCCCCTACCCCCCAGTTTGCGTGATCCATTAAGTATATCCAATTGGCTAGCCCCAAGTCCTAATCCATAGTACCTTATGGATTCTGTAATAATAAAAACCAACATCTGTGGTACTTAATGATTGACCGAAGGGGAAAAAATTCAGAAATCTGTTGATCTGATTTGTGGAATTTATTTATTTATTTATTTATTTATTTATTTATTTAATATTTAAAAAATACATTTTGTGCTTTAACTCTGAAATAACTGAACCTTTTTATTTATTCTTTCTGCCTCAGTGGTGAAGGTGCCCATCTTGCAACACCTAGAGAGCCTGCGTGACGAGGAGCTGGAGGAGCGCAGGGAGAAAAGGAGGCGGCAGCTGGCAGAGGAGGAAGAGGCCAAGCAAAACGAGAGGAGCACCTCGGCTGGAGAAGAGGGCAGGGAGCAAACGCTGCAGGTTGGTTCGAGAGAGGGGATGAAGGAGTTCAGACAAAATGTGACTCTGATGTACTGATAAAGTAGATCAATATTTAATCAGAGCGAGAGCGTGGATTTCAAACAGATCTAGGGCAGTGCGTGTAATCACATTTTTTATTTCAATTACGATCGTGATCTCAGACGATTATTAACACCATAATTGTGCCTTGTTCCCTGACGCATTGTCCTCGTTTTGTCTTTTTAAAAACAGTGCACCATTTTTCTTTACAGCGGTGCTCTTTCGTCCCTCCCTAAAAGGCCAACTCGCTCCTCACCAGGCGGCGGCATTTTTACTTCAGCTCGCACCAAGATGACCGAGAGAGAATTTGGTCGACAAAAATGCTAAAAACCGTTTCAGCCGTCTGGAAAAATTTAGGTTTGAGGAGTTCGATGTGGAAAGAAAAGAAATAACGTTTATCATTGGAAAGCTCATTTCCTCTAGCGTCATGACCGCTGGTCTAAACACGCTCGTGTCCTTTCTAGAGCTCACGCAGAAACTACAGGCTGATCTAAACCAGGAGACATCCAATGTTTTAAAATTTTTTATTATTACTTTTTTAAAGTTCAATAAATGCATGCTGTTTCCAAAGTCGGAGCGTAATCGTGTTTAATAATCATCTCAATATTGATCAAAATAATCGAGATTATAATTTTTGCCATTATCGAGCAGCTCTAGCCAGACCTAGGGACCCTTGTTCGTATTATATAGATGTTTGAAATTCTTTTACCTCTGTGTCTTCCAGGGAACTACAATAGGAACTGTAAACGGAGCAGCAGAAAACTCAGCAGGTACGCTAATGACTTTTACATTCATGTCCGAAAGTCAGGTTTCCCATCTTACGTTTTTAGGTTGTTGGTGTTTTTGTTTTGTTTTTTTTGTTGTTTTTGTTTTTAGCAGTGTTCTCTAGTTATTTAGAAACCTAACGTGTAAATTGAAGCCTGTCACCGAACTGTTGCATCCAGGCTAAATCGGCAGTGTGTTGGACCAGCTTTACCATGCCAGTCTTTCTGCGCTCTGTGGGATGAGGTAGTAGTTTGTATAGTTTTAGGATCACACCAGATCTGGGAGATAACTATACAGCCTACTGTCTTTCCCACGGCAATCGCTTGTCGACGGAACGAACCCTCTCCACACCGCCCATCTCGGCTGAAAGGCTATAAACAAGTCATTTGTTTGGAAATGGCCAATTTTTCATATTTTCTAACTTGACGTCATATGATATGGGTTTTGTATTAGTTGTTAGAACCGGTCTTTCTGGCTGTGCTGTGGTGAGGTAGTAAGTTGTGTTGTTGGGGATCAGGATCGTGCAGCCCTCGAAGGAGATAACTATACAACTTACTGCCTTCCTTATTGCAGCCCTCAAGCTCCACGTAACGATGCATGGCGTATCCGACTTGTCTAAATCTTGGCAAACGTAAAGCCAACTCTGAACGTGTGTGTGTATATAAAAAATATATTTCTTGCCTCGAATAGCAGAGGGAGAGCGAGCACAGGGTGGGCTGTCCTCGTGTCTGGATCCACCCCGCTCCTCTGAGGGCTTTCTCACAGCGCCCCCTTCAGGAGACGTCACCCCCACTGCCCCTCACGAACAGGCTTTGGTTTCATTAGAGACTGCCATCAGTCAGCAAGTACATCAGCCGATTGCAGAGCTCCTGCTGGCTGACTCACATGCTGATTCTCTTGGGGTGCTGGCAGGAGCTGTACCTCAGCTCTCTGCTCCTGATAGGCCAAACTGTGAAGCAGAAGCCTCGCAGATGGAAATGTCACCCGCCTCCACTGGGGGTGAGAGGGGAGGAGGAGCAGTAGCCTTGGACACAGTTAGAGACGGTAAATTAACTATTAAAGCTTTTATATTTGTAGTTTGTCTTGAAGTATTATTTGAGGATGAAGTCTGTTTTGTATTTGTTACCTATTGCTGCTCCAAACCATTTACTCATTTTCAAGAATGCTGTATACCAAGTTTGTGGTGTATTGTTTATTACTCATACGGTGGTGAATTTTATTACTTATGTCCTCACTGTTATTTCTATCCCTTTTTTTTTGTTTTGTTTTTATTTTAGTGTAAAAATGTTATTCCTGAAAAACTGCCACCACATCTGTTTGTGATGTAAGGAATAGTATATATGCCCCTTCACTCTACAGTCTGTTCTTATTCCTCAGCCTCTCTGAGCCCGGATATAGCCGAGAATTCTGAACCTGTGCCGGTGGTATCTCAGCTAGAGGGATCACCTATGGATACGAGCAGCCCTGCCTCCGCAACACAGGAGGAGCCTGCCCCCAGTTCAGCACAGCCCAATCACATGTCTCGAGAACTGTCAGGAAGTGGTGACAGTGGGCTCACAGACAGGCAGACGGATGCAGATACAGGGTAAGCAACCGATATGTTTAAACTGTGTTTACAGGTCGTGTTTGAATTCTTGATCAGAGGTGAAGCTGAATTTATTTTAATTAATTTATTTATTTGTCTTGCTGTGATTCTGAAATGTTACCAATCCTCCTAGCTCAACTTCTGTGTCCTCTCCTGGTGAGACCATGCCTCGGAGTGACAGCGCTGATAGCCAGTCCCAGGCCATCCAAGAGGAGCCCCTACCATCCACCAGCAACGTGGAAGATGATCCACTCGCAGGTGCATGTTTTTTTAAATTAACTTCTGGAATAATCCAGACCTGGAAAATTTTCGGAAAATGTTCTGGATTTAAGAAGTTATTAAAGATATTAAAGCAATACAGAATCAATATGGAATATAGAACTTCAAGAAGCCTGCGTTGGTAGATTTGACTTTTCTTGGCTTTGGTTTCTGTATGCGTAGGAATCAGTCTGCCGGAAGGCGTGGATCCGTCTTTCTTGGCCGCTTTGCCCGAGGACATCCGTCGAGAGGTGCTGCAGAACCAGCTAGGTATCAGACCCCCGTCTCGCCCCTCTGTCTCTTCATCCATGCCCTCCACAGCGACCGCCGTACTGGGAGGAGGCCCGGGGGTGACTGAAGTCAGCCGTGAATTTCTGGCTGCACTGCCACTTGCCATTCAGGAGGAGGTGAGATGCACCGAGCACATTTTTCTTTGATACTTGTTGTTCTGATAGGTTAGAAAATCCTCGTAGGTTTTTGTTTTTGTTTTGTTTTTTAAAAGCCTAATTTTCAAATACCTTTGACCAAAATTGATGAAAGTCCTCGATGTTCATGTCCAGTGTTTTCCAAGCTGCAGTCTTCTGTTAATAAAGGTTGAGTGATTTGGTTCCATTATTTTTTACATTTTATTGTGTGGTCAGGTTTTGGCTCAGCAGAGGGCAGAGCAGCAGCGGCGTGATCAATCCCAGCAGCCCACTCAGGGAGACCAGCCCCTGGACCCGGTCACATTCATCCAGACGCTGCCGTCTGAGTTGCGGCGCTCTGTTCTGGAGGACATGGAGGACAGTGTGCTGGCAGTCATGCCCCCGGACATCGCGGCCGAGGCTGCCGCGCTGCGCCGGGAGCAGGAAGCTCGTCAGAGGCAACTGATGCACGAACGCTTATTCGGCCACAGTTCCTCCTCCGCCCTTTCAGCCATACTGCGCTCACCTGCCTTCACTAGCCGTCTCGGTGGGAACCGCGGCGTGCAATACACTCGCCTGGCTGTTCAGAGAGGCGGAACCTTCCAGATGGGCGGCAGCTCCGGCCACAGTCGGTCAGTATGTAGGGGGTAGGTGGTGATTTATTTATTTTGGTCATTTCATTGTGAATCTCAGCTGTTTACTAATCTGTCATCTGTGAACTTTGCTCGCAGCCCACCTAGTTCTAATGTGGATTCCCTGTTGCGCCTCAGAGGACGTCTCCTCTTGGACCACGAGGCTCTGTCATGCCTCCTAGTGCTACTGTTTGTGGACGAACCCAAGCTGAACACGAGTAGGCTGCATCGTGTGCTCAGGAACCTGTGCTACCACTCACAGACACGTGGCTGGGTGATCCGCAGCCTGCTCTCAATCCTTCAGCGCAGTAGTGAGAGCGAGCTCTGTTTGGAGACGGCCCGGCTTGACGAGGCTCGAGGCAAACGCGCACAAGGTCAGGTGTCATCCGGTGCCAGCAAGGCCTCTTCTTCCTCAACCTCAGTGTCCTCTTCCTCTCTGGAGCTGCTGAACCGAGTGGAATCACGCAGTTCAAGCCAGCTCTCATGGCTGTCCGTGTCCATGGATGCGGCACTGGGCTGTAGGACCAACATCTTTCAGATCCAGCGGGCCTCGGGCCGGAAGCATGCGGACAGACACTCGTCAGGAGGAGCCATGAGCTCAGCGGGCCTGGGAGGAGGAGTTTCAGGAACTGGAGCAGGAGTCAGTTGCTCTGGAGGAGGAGGTTCTACAGTGCATATTCACCCACAAGCTGCCCCTGTTGTTTGTCGACATGTACTGGATACCCTTATTCAACTGGCCAAGGTGAGATGTTTGTATTCTATATCTATATTTTAATTCCTGTCCTTAGTCATTTTTATGCTGCTGGTGTAACAAAACCCAGAGTAGGCTCAAAATGTTTATTAGAAAAAAAGCAAGTTTAATTCGAAATCTTCTCTCACTGTCCTCCACAAGTCTTCTGGTCAGCCACCATTTTTCCTACTAAGCTAACATATTCCTATACATGGATATAAAATTATTTTATCCCCCCTCTGTACAGGTTTTCCCCAGCCATTTCACGCAGCAGCGCTGCAAGGACCTTCAGTCATCCTCTTCCTCCTCTGAGTTGGACTCTCGCCTGTGTAGTAGTTCTACCTCCACAGCCATAGGAGGCTGCAGATCAGGTGGTGGTAGCCAGACAAATATCTCTTGTACAACCAACACCCCCTCCTCTACCCACAATTCCCTCAGCTCATGTACAGGAACCCCACAGTCCTTGGGCATCTCCACTGACTTCTGGGACCTATTAGTCAAGCTGGACAACATGAACGTGAGTCGTAAAGGCAAGGCTTCCATGAAGACCGTGCCTCTGGGGGCACCCGGTGAGGCTGAGGGATCTCAGTTGAGCTTGGAGGCATCTCCGCTGGGCCAACTGATGAACATGCTGTCTCACCCCGTTATCCGCCGCAGCTCTCTGCTCACCGAGAAGCTCCTGCGTCTGCTCTCGCTCATCTCGATCGCTCTACCCGACAACAAGGCCACCGAGGTGCCAGCCGGCCACCCTGTGCCTCAGGTACCCTCTGCTGTTTCTGCAGCTCCCTCGGCTCAGGCCGCTGCCGGATCGGTGGGAACAGCAGCTAACCAGGGCGCAACAGCAGGAACGGTGCCCGCATCTCAACCAGCCTCCACTGCTTCTGCAGTCACAACAATCGCTGTAGCTACAGGCACCCCAGCTGGTACGATGGCTATAGAAGAGAAAGTTGCATTTTTTTCTTTTTTAATTATTGTTCACATAACTGAAGTTATAATTGTGCATCACAATGTTTCCAATTATGTCAGATATACGACATATTTTTTACATTTTCATTTCAGATCTACAGGAATCATACTTATATTTCTTAAAATCTGTAGATCTCGAATCAAAACAAGACTGCACTTTACCTGTGAACGGATCTCATGATGGGCGAACGTAAACAAAATCGGACCATATGCAACCTCATGCTGTGTTTAAAGTGCACCTATTATGATTTTTCAAATATTCCCATTCATGTAGTGAATCACACGATAAACAGCGTTATTGATTCCCAAAAGAAGGAACCGATTCTGAGGAGCTGAAACGAGTCGTTAGTAATTCCAGACTTCCTGTACTAGCCTATGTAATTTGGTAACCAAAGACGCGTCTCTGCTCGCGAACAGACGGAGCGGAAAGTCGTTAAGGTAGTGGGCGTTTCCTTTTTGACACATGCTGACAATGGTGGACCAGTCACAACAGACTGGGACATCTGACCAATCAGAGCAGAGTATACTCTCTGAAAGGAGGAGTTTAGAATGAATCCTTTAGAACGGATCATTGTTTAAATTATAAGCACATTTAAAGTGTTTTTTAACCTTCGATACATGTAAATCTATTATACGAGACCTTTAAAACAAAATTAGGCACGTTTAAAAGCCATAATAGATGCACTTTTAAACATTTGAATGAAGAGCTCCCGATTTAACGCCTCACTAATTTCATAGTTGATTATTTAGCAGAAATTGCAAACACAGTCGAATTTATTCGAATGCCTGCCAAGGTGTGTTTTTTTTTTTTTTTTTGCCAAGCTATGATCTGATGGTGGGGTAAATACATCTGTTGTTGCTGCAGGCAAACAGAAGGCAAGCGGGAGCAGCACAGACGCCGACACCAAGTTGGCCTCCACCGGACTAACGGAGAAACAGCTGCAGCTCTCTGTAGAGGTTTGTGACCTTCACAACTAATTTACTAGGTTTCTCTGATCCAGCAACAGCAATGCGATTGAGACCCCCTGTTGTGTTCGTTCTCCTCCAGGTGCTGACATCCCACTCGTGTTCAGAGGAGGGCTTGGAGGACGCAGCCAACATCCTCCTGCAGCTGTCTAGAGGGGACAGCCCGACCCGAGACACCGTGCTCAGACTGCTGCTCAGCGGAGCCCGCCATCTTGGCTACACGCTCTGCAAACAAATCGGTTAGTACAGCAGTCCTCTTTAACTCGTTAGCGGCGTAGCTTAAAAGTTCCCACTTTACACGTCTTTTGTTCGTGTGTTTAGGCACTTTACTGGCGGAGTTGCGGGAGTATAACCTGGAGCAGCAGAAGAGAGCACGGGCTGATGCTCAGTCTCCAGAGGCGGCTCATGAAGACCCCTCCATCACTGCTCGCCTCAAGGGCAAAATGACCAGCAGGTGGGATATTTAGGGCCTAATTTATTTATTTTCTCCCCTGTCAGAAGCCATTGGCAAAGCATATACCTTTTACTGCGTTGAAAAAAAAGTGGTATACCTTGCAAGAGATTTTGATAAGTAAATGAACAAACTGGTCATTTAAATGTTACCCTGACCAGAATAAAGCAGTTACTGAAGTTTATTGAATGCAGTAAATATTCCCATGTTAACAAACCTGGCCTCTTTTAAAAAGTAAAAACCGTGTTGACTTCCGCGACTTTTCCTCGCTGTCCATCTAGCCAGAAACAGCGCTGTAGGACTACTCTGACTAAACTCCCAATGACCTGCTTACAGGTTCGACGGATCCGAGAGCGTGGTGATCGTGGCCGCTCAGAAGCGTACATTGGGTGGCCGGGAGCTCCAGCTGCCCTGCATGAGCTCACTTACCTCTAAGACCTCCACGCAGAAATTCTTCCTGCGAGTGCTACAGGTCATCATCCAGCTGAGGGAGGACACGCGCCGCGCCAACAAGAAGGCCAAGCAGACTGGACGACTGAGTGAGTGGGAGTAAACATGCGGGAAAACGGAAATTTACACCTGTTAAAGCTTTTAAAGGTTAAAGACCTTGGACGGTTGTTCAGAGTGTTGAGTACAAATACCGGTGCTGCCATTGCTTAGACCCTTGAACCAAAGCCCTACCCTCAACTCCTAAGCTGTATAAATGAGAAATGTAACTCGCTCTGGATAAGGGCATTTGCCAAATGCTATAAATGTAAAGCCAATTAAATCTGTGAATTTTCTAATTAGGTTACTATTGGGTTAGAAACGTTTCATTCATATTGCATATTTACAATTATTTCATTTTCTAAGTATTCATTTGGTAGACACTTTTATCTGAGGTGACTTATGTAACCATAGGGTCCAACGGTGACAGCACCTTAATTCTATCTCTGAATATTCTGATCAGTAGTCTAGATCCTGATTTACTGAATCAGCACTGCTGTAGTAATATCCCACAAAGCAAACATAGTCTAAGTGGTTAGTAAAGTATACGTAAGTACTTATCGGTTCAGGGCTAGCTCTGATGTGTTGTAACAGATCTGTGGGTTCTGACTCTAATATCGATTGTGTGTGCTGTCTGCTCTGTGATTGCAGGTTCCAGTAGTCTGAGCTCTACCAGTAGCATTCAGGCTGCGGTTCGCCAACTGGAAGCCGAGGCAGACGCCATTATTCAGATGGTGAGAGAGGGGCAGCGGGCACGCCGCCTCCAGCAGGCTGCCCCGCCCTCTGCATCCTCCTCCTCCTCCTCCTCCTCCTCCACTTCTGCTGTCGCTGCTTCTGGATCATCTGTTGCGGCTGGCCATGTCCCCAGCACTGCTGCAAGCAGCAACCCGCCTGCCAGCTCTGCCACGGTTAGCATGGGCCGCATTTATAGCAGGCTCACTGCTACTCACACTACTCGCCGCATTACGTAACACCTAAGTGTGCAGATGGACTAATAAATGAGTCGGAAAATTGGGCAACAATGTTTTGTTTGTGATCAGGAATAAAAACATATATTTTAGCAGAAATATTTAGTAAGACTCGATAGTGCTGTGTAACATTTGATCATCGCCCAGCTCGAGTACAGCAGTCTATAATACACAAGGGGTTCTCGAACGTTCTGCAGCCAGGGATCCAATTAACTCGAACGTAAATGTCACGGTCTTCCTGAGCACAGATTTATTTTTTTGTTTGTTTTATGAAGATAATCCAGCTATTTAAATATTAGACTTCTTAATCAAATGTCTACAATAATATTTTGGCTGTTCATTTGAGCCATAGAGTTATATTTATATATTTTTTGTTATTTTTATTCGTTCCACTCACAGAGCACATTGTTTTTATATTAAAATTGACATTATATTCGAGACATCGTGTTTATAAGCTGATTTTGTTTTCGAGTTATCGAGGTTTGGATTAAACATTGAATTGGTGTGAACAGTCAAACAGGATAATAACTACAACACTCGTAAATGACTATAACTCTGACCGTGATGGATTGTGATTTTCACCACTGTACGAAAATGTTTAAAATCATGGACTTCCTGGCTACGCTTCACGGACCCCACTTTGAGAACCACTTCTATGCACCTACGAGTGTTCTGTATGGTTCGTACACCAGATTGATGTTTCCTACCACGATCCTGCCTCCAACCTTGGTTAATTGCACTTATTCCACCACACGACTCTGCGGTCTGTTCCACACGTTTTCTTAAACGTTCACTGCATCGTGCGTGCAAAAGCAATCGACGGCCTGGTGTTTGTGTACATGTTCTGGCTTTTGTGGTGTTCTGAATCTTGAATGTGCTTTTAGTCTCGCAGTCTTGCGTGTTGATTTTTGGCTGGCTTTTATGGCTGAGTGCTTTGGCCGCCGCCCCAGCACCTCTCCTGACCGTTTCCCTTTAATGCATGGTGCCCTCACTGAGGTTGTAAACCATTTGTTAACATAAAATCCATCCACGTTCCCTTATTAAACATGCTCTTTGTGTGGAGTCTCATCTTGTTCTGTTTTGTTGTTCCATTATCTGGTCTAGTCGGAGATGCATTCGGCAGCAGAGCCCCCAGCAGCACAGAGGGATGACTCTCCCATGGACGTGGACCAGCCCTCGCCTCTGGAGCAGGACCAGGCCCCATCGGGTGAGTTTTTCCACTGCATTGGGTGAAATCTAACCAACATTTCAGGGCAGTTCCCCTTCATGTTTTCTGTTGAATGAGGACATTCTGTTTGGTTATAAATTTGGGCAGTGGCTTTAGAATTAATTTATTAGAACTACTATTACCTGATTAGGTGTTCGTGGTTTTAGAAAGAAAAAAAAACTTAAAAGTTTAAGGAACTGATGCGTTCAGGTGAGGAGCCCAGTAGTCAGCAGGAGCAGGAGGAGCGGCTACCCGATTTGCCACTGCTGAGCGAGCAGCTCTTGTTGGACGAGCTGTGGGATATGCTGGGCGAGTGCCTTAAAGAGCTGGAGGAGTCACACGATCAGCATGCCGTTCTGGGTAAACACAAAGCACCGTACTTGCCTTACTTACGAATTAACGTAAGCAGATTTTTAAATTCGTACTGCAATTTGTTTTTAAAGTCTTGCAGCCCGCAGTGGAGGCCTTCTTTCTGGTGCATGCTACAGAGCGCGAGAGCAAACCGCCTGTGCGAGACACTCGAGAGAGCCAACTGTCCCACATCAAAGACGAGCCGCCTCCACTCTCCCCCGCCCCGCTCACACCCGCCACCCCGTCATCGCTCGACCCTTTCTTCTCCCGAGAGCCATCCTCCATGCACATCTCCTCCAACTTGCCTCCAGACACCCAAAAGTTTCTCCGTTTCGCTGGTAAGTTCAGCACGTACATCACGGCGATATCAGAGCTTATCCCGAATGTCCTGTTGAGGGGGGAACAAGAACTTACAGGTCAGCTCTTCCTAGAAAGTGTTAATGTCTTCATTTCCTTTTATATATTTGTTCAGCTAGGATTTTTTTCCCCTCTCACTCGCATTGTTTTAAGTTCTGCTGTGAACCGTGTAGCAGAGGAGACTGGATTTGTCAGAATGTAAAAAAGAAGGAAAAAAACCTTTTTAAATGTTCTTTGTGCTAACTGTAATGACTAATAATTACTGATCATCGATTGGTTATTGTTCTAATGATGAGCTCGCTTTTTCGCTTTCTGAAACAGAGACCCATAGAACCGTGCTTAACCAGATCCTACGCCAGTCCACCACACACCTGGCTGACGGCCCCTTCGCTGTCCTGGTGGACTACATTCGTATTCTTGACTTTGATGTCAAGCGCAAGTAAGTCACGAATGCCTCTGCGCTGTACTGGTTTTCCCTCAGGCTCTGGTCTTTGGGCTAATGTGTGTGTGTGCGCGCCTTAGGTATTTCCGTCAGGAACTGGAGCGCCTGGATGAGGGTCTGAGGAAGGAGGACATGGCTGTTCATGTGAGGAGAGACCATGTCTTTGAGGACTCCTACAGAGAGCTGCACCGCAAGAGCCCAGAGGACATGAAGAACAGACTGTGAGTGTTTAATTAGGGAGCTGCTCTATTAAACTTCACTAATTATATTATAAACCACTGTATTATTCCAGTACACACACACAAAATACCCACCTCTACAAATCCCATAGCTGAAGAACTTCTTGACTTCTCTTGCTCATGCCTCTCTTTTTGAACTGCTTCAGGTACATTGTGTTTGAAGGGGAAGAGGGCCAGGATGCTGGTGGTCTGTTGAGAGAGTGGTACATGATCATCTCCAGAGAAATGTTTAACCCCATGTACGCTCTGTTCCGCACGTCACCCGGAGACCGTGTCACCTACACCATCAACCCGTCTTCTCACTGCAATCCCAACCATCTCAGCTATTTCAAATTTGTGGGGCGCGTGGTGGCCAAGGCTGTGTACGATAACCGACTGCTGGAGTGCTACTTCACACGCAGCTTCTACAAACACATCCTGGGGAAGAGCGTTCGGTAGACTGGTTTCACTTTATAACCAACATTTTACTGTTACTCAAAAATGATTGATTTTTTTTTAACTCTTTTACTATTCTTGGGTGACTGATTCTAATTACAGTGTGATATTTAAGTCATAATTGTTAACATGAAATTTTACACTAAACCATACGTATTTTTAATTTTGGACATGTTTTACATTTTAGGGTGTCCGACGGCTACGTTCTTGGACTATGAATGTAGAATTTTCATTAATAAAACAACCACTAGCCTCGTGTTACGGCTAAGCCGCTGTGTTGATATATTTCCACAGGTACACAGACATGGAGAGTGAGGATTATCCTTTCTTCCAAGGTCTGGTCTACCTGCTGGAGAATGACGTGTCCACACTGGGCTATGAGCTGACATTCAGCACGGAGGTACTGCTTATAGAAACCTGATGACTGATATGTTTGAAACCATAGTTGTTATTCCAGAGTTTTGATAACTTTATTATTAGTAGTAGTAGTATTATTTATTATTCTAAAATGTGGGGGGGTAAAAATGGGATAAAAATGGTAGTATGTATGTAGACACCGTTACCACTGGGTAGGTAGATGGACTCATTCATTTCCCTTTCTTTTGCAGGTCCAGGAGTTTGGAGTGTGTGAGGTGAGGGATCTAAAGCCCAACGGGGCCAACATCCTGGTGACTGAAGAGAACAAGAAGGAGTATGTGCACCTGGTCTGCCAGATGAAGATGACCGGTGAGCTTTGCATCCGCAACACTGGCGTCAGCACATTTCTACAGGTTTTCAGCGAATCAGGATGCGTGATCAGAACCGTGCGTGTAAAATCTGTATAACCTAGTTACGAATTTGTTTTCTCCTGTTACGGCCGAAGGTGCAATTCGTAAACAGCTGGCAGCCTTTCTGGAGGGCTTCTATGAGATCATCCCCAAGAGGCTCATCTCCATCTTCACAGAGCAGGAGCTGGAGCTGCTCATCTCAGGCCTACCGAACATCGACATCGACGATCTTAAGGCCAATACGGAGTACCACAAGTACCAGTCCAGCTCTATCCAAGTAGGTCTATGCATTCAGACTGCAGCAGCTTGTTGGTAGTAGAGCTGTCAAATCCATTCAGTTTGCAATTATGAAATAAGGTTATGAAATGAGACGGAATGTCGTAGAGAACTTGCCACTAAAAACTGGTAAGTTGAGAATAAAAAATATTCTGGTTCTGTTATGTGAGCTAGGCGGATATGATTTACTTCTCAGAGTCGAATTTACAAGCAAATTATAATTCAAGAGGCAAATTTGTCTGCAAGTTGTCTGCAATGTGTGCAAGTTTGTCTGTCATCCACCCTAAATTTGCGAGCATATGCTGGGTAGTTCAGGAGTTCATCTCTTTGCGTGTGCAGATCCAGTGGTTTTGGCGTGCACTGCGCTCCTTCGACCAGGCGGACCGTGCCAAGTTTCTGCAGTTTGTCACCGGCACGTCCAAAGTGCCTCTGCAGGGCTTCGCTGCACTGGAGGGCATGAACGGCATCCAGAAGTTTCAGATTCACCGCGATGACCGCTCCACCGACCGCCTGCCGTCTGCACACACCTGGTAAGCTTTTTTTTAAAAATCATGCATGGGCCATACAGACAATAAATGATGAGATTTTCATGAGAGTAAGTTGTTGTAGCTCTCGAATACTTTTTTTTTTTTTTTTTTTTTTAACAATCTTCTAACGATGTCTATGCTGAACATTTATGGCGACAGCTGTGAAAAATATTGATGCATGTTAATCATTAGAGGTGAAGTCTTTAACGGCTCCGTGGTCCGTCTCCTGTTCGCAGCTTTAACCAGCTTGATCTTCCAGCCTACGAGAGCTACGAGAAGTTGAGACACATGCTGCTGCTGGCCATTCAGGAATGCTCAGAGGGCTTCGGACTGGCCTAAGGACTTTCCTCAATCTGATACGCGTGCACACACCCGACACTGATTTAGACTCGCATAACGTTAACTTATGACACACACAAACATATTCACACTATCGTAGAGACGGCCAAGACCTACTTCTTTCTAATCCATGTAAAAGGATGACCGAGCGAGACCGACGTATCGACGTTGCCTACTACACACAAAGCCTCTCATTGACACACAGAACTGTATTTTTTTGGTATATTTGTGTGTCTCCCATCCCAATTAAAAATGCCTGAGACAGTCTTGGAGGATTTACATGGACTAATACAAAGACATTTTCCCATTTAGTTTGTTTTCTCTGTTTAAAAAAAAAAAAATCGAAAAAGAAAAAAAAAAAAAAGGTTTGGGAGTTTATTGTTTAATCATTTTTGTTTCTCTCTGGCTGTTAAAATAAGAAGGTTGCTTGTGTGTGTGAAAAAGTTGGTTATAAAAGTTCGGGGTGGTATGGAGAAGATGGATTTGTCCTCTGTTGCTAATGTGTGACCTCACTAGCTTTGAAAATGGGGAGGGAAATGCAGGGAATTTTCAAAGATGACATTTTTAGGCAACTTTTGTGGTATTTTTGGGAAGGATCACACAGAGATTAGTGAAAGTGAAGGACTGACGAGGACCACGCGCCTTCTGACGTGGTTATATGACTGCTGAAACAGCAGCTAAACAGAGAATAAATTGCTACATAAATAAATGCATAAAATGGAAATCATTGTGTCTACTAAAATTGTTTTAACCAGTCGGCTTGACTGCGCAGCACACACTTTCACAAATTACTGGGAAAAGCACATTCGATTAAAAATGTCTTTGTATTGCACATCTTAACCATAGACATTGTCACTAAGCTGCTTTATAGAAATCCTGAACTAGGTTCAGATCTTCACTGAGCAGCAAACCAGAGAAACCTTAAGAGGAACTAGACTCATAGGAAACCCGTCCACGACTGGGAGACACGGATACTGGTCTGTGTTCCTCCCTCTCGGGTCGGTCCAAGCTGAAACCGTTCCCGGACAGGAGGTTTGTCTTTAAAAGCTTCCTTTTTCTTAATGTGAGCCGTCTCGTTTGATGTTATGCTTATATGCGAGAAGATTTTACTTTTAGACGAGTTCAGACAGAGTTTAAATATATATATTTTTAGATCATCAGTATTTTCTGCCGTTTGAGACCGCTTTAGTTTATTCGGTTAGTGTTGCTCTACGCCACACTGATGTGCACAGCCACGCCCCTGGATACATGTGACAGGTGCTTGTTATGGACTTGTTGCAGAGTTGACCAACATCTTCTGCTGCCATGTGACTTGAGTTAGCCAGGCATGGAAATGGTGTGTAATCCTTTTAATGTGGTCTGTGATTTCATCCACTCCCTGAGGGTTGCTGCGGATCTAGAAGAGACCGTGACAGAGCGGGGTCAAGCACACTTTATATACATAAGCACGGCAGCTCTCAACCATTTATCATGCTCAGTGCACATTTTCAGATTATCTAGAGAAACCTCTCCCCCCTCCTCACGGGTTGGTGTCATGCCCCTGTGTTATTCGCTTCCTCCCTCCCTCTGCCTCCACCTCCTTCCCTCCCTCCTGTGTGTCTCATTGAAACGTTGTGGTGAGTTGTGTCTCCTGGCCATCTGGGCGCCACACTAACATTCAGCTGGCCATTCAGGATGGTTCCTCAGCAAGCTTGACCACTGCAGCTTTCCCACCTCCTTATTTCTCTTTAATACATGCTCAAATAGACAGCACGGCTCCACTAAGCCTGGCTGGTGGCTCTGACAGTCTCATTAAATTCAGCTTGGAGAGGGAGTATATTGAAACGTATTGCATGACTATCTACCCAACTAAATCTCATTTTAAGAGTTCAGATTTATTGGAAAGCTAAATTGATCTCCACCCTTTTTGTTCTTTAACAGTGTGTTCATCGTCTCTCTGTGGATCATATAACGTTTTTGGCCTCCTGAGTTTAATCAAAATCGCTGTTTTTTTATGCAGAGGGAAGAAAGATGATCCATGTTTCTTCCCCTTTTAAGGGTAGTGTTTTTAAACTTGGTAATCGTATGTCATTTTAAGATACTTTAGTCATATTTGAATGAGTAGTTTTGACGGACAGTGGAACTGGTTACTGTCCGGCGTACAAGCCTTCTGTTTGCGTCTTCCCCTGCGTTTGAAAGTTTGCTCAACCTCCACTGAGAACAATCGGATTAGATCTGCCTCCTTTTTCTTAAAAGGCAATAATGCATACATATCATTTCCACAGCAGTGCTCGCACTTTGCATTTTAAAGGAGAAATCCGTCTTGAATGTCTTGAATATCTATATTTATAATTGTGTTCTTGTGGTGAAAAAGAAAAGAGGGGAAAAACCTTTTATCACTTTTTTCTACATTGCCCTGTCTCCCTGCTCATAATGAAGCCAGTGTGAACCAGCCCTTGCTTCATCTCTTCTAGAGCGATGCAGCAGCGCTTTATTCAGCACAGTCCCTTCCTCATCTGTGCACTTCCAAAGCTCCAACTTTCATCCTAATACCAAGATTAAAACAATCCTGTTGTAGATTAACAGCCGAGATGAGTCTCAGGGTAAAGCCTGGTTTATATTTCTGTGTTAACACGTCTTTTTATGTTGCGATGCAGAGCGGGGGATTCTGGGTAAACGTGGCATGCTGAGTGAGACATGCTAGAGCACTGTCCACAACTACAACTCTATAGTGCTGTTCTTAGAACCCTGATTGGTTGGAGAAGTGTGTCCAGTTGCATACCCTGATGAGAGGTTGTGGCATGCTGTGACAACTCTGCTCAGCTGTGTTGTGTAGCTGCATTGCATTCTGGAACATTGAGTCTCCTCTACTTCTACAGGGTTTCCAGAAAAGTCTCCATATATAGGGGCCTATGTTTTCCAGCACCATGTTGGTTGTTCCTTCGCCAGTGGATGTTCATGGACGTCCACTTCTCAGCTGGACCACAAAAAAATTTTGGAATTTGTTAAAAGTCTGGCAACAGTGTCGTGGTTGAAGTGCTCGCCATGTTTCCTCTCGAAGTCCATCACAAGCTTGCGGCAGCTTCCCAGTCCAGCCAAGAAGGATTTCAATACTTCTTATCTTCTCAAAGGTGTTCTTAAAGCCTATCTCTGAAAAACTCTAAGCATGGAGAATTCTGGAAATTTCTCATTAAGGCCCTTGAACGTCATTAGAAAATGGTGTGAGAAAATGACTAAACATCTCAAATCTCGCAATATAAATGTATGTAATGTGCTTAAAAGGAAAAGCTGGAGTTTTTCTTTTAAGTTTTAAATAATTACAGTCCCAGCTCAACTCCAGCTGTCCCATTTGTCCCGCACGTGCTGCACCTGCCTGCAGTGGGCCATTGAGGATTTGCATTTTTATTAGCACGTTATTTTTTTGTTAGGAAGCGTGGTGTAGATGCTTTACATCAAACCTGTAGAATTAAAATCCGCTGCGTTTAATATACAAGTCTCCTGGCTCAGCATATTCTAAAATATCCTGTATGAGTTGACCGATGAGTCACAGACTGCACTGAACGCTCTTCACCAGCAGAGGGAGCGCTTCTGTTTGAGCGCTGCCATTGTAAGTGTGCTACATTATCACTTATTGCTTCAACCTACGTCAAAGTATTTCCCCTTAAAGTGTGGTGGATAATTTTCACTAAATGCACGAGTCCCCTTGAGGTTGCATAAGAACTGTTTACTTTCCTTTCTCATCTAAATAATGCATATTTATGTGATTTCTGCTCAATAATTATTGACTAGTTTATTATAAATAATGCAAATGGAGCCTAGTTGTATTACTGAAGGAAAGATGGAGCGAATGTGAAAGAGGGAAATGAAGTAAAGGCTGTCATTCATTCATGAGACATTTCTGAGAGGCAGCCATAAAGCTTGGTGTAAAAGGGGCATGTTTATGCTTGGCTGAGTATAAATCATGAGCTGTCCTGATGAGAGAAATGATGAGGCTCATACAGCATTACTGCAAAAGGAGTTCATTAGCTTAATGGACTTCATCATTTTTAATTGCCTTCATGCAGATATTGTGCCGAGACGTTTCATGGAGTATTGAACGTTGTTTTCTGCGGACACAGACTTCAGTAAATGATCTGTTATGTACGGTTGAGGTCAGAAGTTTACATACGCCGTGCAGAATCTGCAAAACCTGAATTAAAAAAAAAAAAAGATTGATCATAAAATTATTTACACATATTCCACAAGACGCAATAATGACTGAATTTACACAAATGATAAAATAAATTCTTAACTCTCTCTTCACCTGGCTGATCAATGACTCTTTGTTTTGTGAGAGTTGTTCAGGAGTCCCTTGTTTGTCCTGAGCAGTTAAACTGTTCTCTGTTGTTCAGAAAAATCCTCCAGGTCCTGCACATTATTTCCTTTTCAGAATCTTCTGCATATTTGACCCCTTTCCAAAAGGTGCAAACATTCACTGAGGCTCAAGAAGTTAACACTACATTAAGAGCAGGGGGGTGGGTAAACTTTTGAATCCCTCATTTGCTGACCTTCATCTCTCAAATGAGGAACTTCCCTCCTCCTCATCCACTCAGGTAAGCACTGTGCCCCACTGTGTGGCACATCACAGACATCTCCTCCATGGGCACGGTCTCTGATGACTCAAACATCTAGCTGTTGGTTGCAACTACAGCTGCGAAGTGATAAATTTTCATACTTCTGTTTGTTTATTTATTGTTTGACTGTCTCTATCACAGGCTTAGTGTTTGGTAGAGCACACACACACTTCTCTCGTGTCCATCCGTTTCCCAAACAACAGTCCTGATGTCTGCTCCATCGGATTGAACCTTGGGATTTTGTGATGTCAGTGCATCCTTTTTTTTTTATTTGTTTTATGTAAATCCATGCATAAGTCACAGAATGTGCCACATGCCACAAATCCGTTGCCATACAAGTCTCTAAAAAGCTTCGTTCTGATGTAGAAATTATCAACATACAAATATAACCGCTCCCTAAGAATGATGCGTCCATGAGGCTGCTGACATCATATGAGCGAGACCCTGCCCTTAAATGAAGCAACTCTTTCCAGTGTAAATGGAAAAATTGCTGGTGTAGCCACTGCTAGAGTCTGCAAGCGCAAACAGCTACAAACCCCACGTGGTTAGCTTGGACTTCATGTACAGTCAGAGTCCAGTTATGGCTTTCGTAGCCACCATTCTTCGATGGCAGTTTGCTTCCTCGGTCGCTGCAATGTATTGCCTGCGTGTTTTTAGTGGCATGCACACGCTGGAGAGGCGAATACTCTGCTGACCTTCATGTTATTTTCAATGTCATGTTCTGGGTTGTTCATGTGAACAGTTCTGCTTCTGCTCATGAGAGAAGCAGGAAAATGTACGCTTGGGTGTGATCCCTTCCTCCAGTAGTCTCACATACACCAGGAATGTGTCGGGTTTCAGCTCGTCCCAAACCTCAGCATGCTGACGGATCATCCTGACAGTTCCGTCACACAAAAAGAAAAGTGTCTGGAAATTTGTACAGGAGAATGTTGCACCAAAAAACTGTAATCCAGGGGTTCTTCTTGGGGAAATAGTATGGAAGGTGCTGGACCGTGTCTCACCTCAGGTCCATTTCACCCACCTCCTGGCTCCTCTGGGGCATGAGGTGTTGTCTCCTTGTCCTCTCCTGGTCAGGAAGGCTGGTATGGAGGAAGGATATGCTGTGGGCCTCTATCTCCTATGTTGGCACCCCGGACTCTCCTTGAGATGTCCTTCAGCCTCGGTCTCTGCAGGAAGCATGCTGATGGAGACTGTAGGCGTGTCTCCTCTTTCATCGTCTCGACTCCACTAAAAAGGGAAGAAAATATACATGTCCATATTTCTTTTCATTCCTTTCTTGCTTTTATTTATTGCAGAACATCCAGACCCAAGAACAGCTTGTTCCGTCAGGTGATCTTCCAGCAACTGCCAAGTGGGGGACACTTCATGGTCCAATATAGCCATGTGCCAATATATAATCCATTTATATTTATATCTACTGTTCATTCATTACACTTCTATACAGATGCATACAGATGTATCATCAAAGGCATTCATTCTGTCTATTGTGTATTTTTCTATATTTTTATTATTTCATTTCATTGCCTATATTTTTATTATTGTATTTTAAAAGCAATCTCCTGCCATCAGCCCATTCTGATCATTCCTCTAATTCACATACACAGACTTCTGGACTTTTTATTTCACACACACACACACACACACACACACACACACACACACACTCCCCCTGCTGAGATTACTAGCAAATTTGATGATCTCAACATGAATGCAATGCATTTAAAAATAAACGACCTTGCAATAATCTACAGAAGTTTACTCACTTTTTGCCTTCTCTCAAATGGATCGACCCCTTGGCTGTCCTCCTCCTCACTCCTCGGCTGTCCTCCTCCTTACTCCTCACTCCTCGGCTGTCCTCCTCCTCACCTCCTCACTCCTTGACTGTCCTCCTCCTCTCCTCCTCACCTCCTCACCTCCTCACTCCTCGGCTGCCCTCCTCCTCACTGCACCAGGTATATGCGTCTGTATCTAAAAAGTCCACTGGGACGTATTTAGCTTTGTGATTCGTTTGGGGCGTGGGGAAAGGAAGGGAAAAGACCGTTCCAGTGCCTCCCCCGATGTTTCGCCATCCTTGTTTTGGTTTGTGTTGTGCTCTCATGCAAATCTTGTATTTTATGTAGGTTTTCATGCACGCAAATACGCACCTACTTTCACTCACTTTGTGTTTGTTTAAATTTCCAAAGAAACATCTTAGGTTTTGGTCTTTTGAACCACCAGCTATGTTGATTGGTGGGCAGAATCTGGGCACAGGGAGTGAGGCTAAGCATCAACAACCGTTCCTGTTTGGCTCAGATGAACAAACTGCATGGGTTTCCTCGACGAGTCCATGCTGCAGAACGTGATGACGTAACCAGGTTGACTACAGAGCCTCTGAATGTCCATCCGAGACCCATGTGACGCCACTGAGAATCTCCACTTTACAGGAAAGCATACAGCTTGGATTAGAGGTTTGAAAGTTTTAAAATTTTTCGAACGATTAGTTCTTTTTATTCTCGATCTTAACTGGAAAAGTGCATGCGATTGAAGACCTTCTCAAACCACATCCTGTTCAGCTGAGAGTCTGTCCGCTACACACGGACGCTGCAGTGGAGAAATCGCATATTGGTCATTTTCACAACATTGTTAATGGTTTCCTAAATGAATACACCAGCAGCTCCTCCAGAGGGACATGTGGATGCAGCACTTCTCTGGTTCTGATCCGCTGATACGCTTTCAATCCCGAGGCAGAGAACCACGAGTCGGTAACTTGGAACCATTTGGTGATTTGGAGACACATTTTCATGAACAGTGTGTGAATAATATCTTATTTATTCAGATCTTTTAATCCGCATCTATTCAGGATCGTCTCCGAGAGTAATACCACTACAGAGAGAAACACTCAATCATTACATAGTAGTGAAGAGTTAATTTAAATTCTTCACTGATAAGGTGGACAATATTAGATGTGAAATTCAGGCTAATAAATTAAAACCAGACAGTGTTATAACTAGCCCTATAGATAATAATATAGCAATATCAAATCAATGTTTAGAATATTTTACTCCTCTTAGAGAGACTGAACTAGCTTCTATAATCTCTTCAGCTAATTCATCAACCTGCATACTCGATCCTGTACCGACTTCTTTCTTTAAACAGATTTGTCCTGGAATAACTGAACCTCTTTTAAATATAATGAATTCTTCCCTTAGTAGTGGCTATGTACCTAAATCATTTAAATTAGCAGTTATTAAACCGCTGATTAAAAAACCAGACCTTGACCCCGCTCAGCTGTCCAGCTATAGACCGATATCAGATCTCCCTTTCATCTCTAAGATCTTAGAGAAAGTTGTAGCAGATCAGTTCTGCTCGTACTTACATAGGAACAATATTCATGAAATGTATCAGTCAGGATTTAGACCTCATCATA
>JAFFST010052772.1:6624-21624 GCA_022414735.1 Noturus placidus
AACCTTGAGAGGAACCAGACTCAGAAGGGAACCCATCCTCATCTGGGTAACAACAGATATTATTAAAGTGATCATTATTGATCTATATGTAATATGTTTGGCTTAGAAGAAGCCTTTGTCCCAGCAGTCTGGATTTGGAGTAGATGAGAGCTCCATCCAGAAGTAGGACCTCCGACATTACAGAGTGAAAATTACCAACTACCTTAAAACAAAAAAGTGATGATTGCTTTTCAGCGACTATGTACAAATTGCCTTGGATGAATTAATATAAACAATCGAACACTAAGAGAAAACCTGTAACACTATGTACATGTTAAAAAGCAGCGTAACAGCATAATAGTGCTTTTTGTTAATGTCCTTAATAACCATCTAGAATGACTAGTATTCATTTTTCTTCATCAAATGCCAATCCAGCTGTTTTCTATAAACTACTACAATACTTTAATAGAGGTAATTTTTGTTTTAACCTGCTGTCTGAAATCATAGCTCAGTGCTCTCAACATGTGGCTGTTAATGAATATCATGATTGCCAGATAATAGCTAATCTGACACATGTACTTCTTACACACGTAGCCATTGAAGATGCCTTAGGTGACGTTTTTCTTTACATAATGATCCCAACCCATTAGAAGCACTCTCTAATTATTTCTGTGGTTAATCTGATGTGTAAAGCCATCTGTCCAGCTCTTATAGTCCCAACCAATGGGTAAGCTCACTGGGCTGTATCCACCCCAATCTCCAAAGCCATATTTTCAGGAAGAGGTCATATGATTGACTGTAAATGACCAACTATTGAGCTTTCCTGCAGCTCGTCAGCAAATATATAAGGATATTTTGGTCATTATTTCAAATGAAACTTGAGTAACATTTCAAGATGGGTTATTGTGACCTTTTCTCAATCCATTGGCTATATCCTGCACTGAAAAGATCACAGTGTTGCGGTGTTCACAAACAAGCTAAGTAATAGGTATAAGACACTCCGTGGGCTGTCTGAAGCTGAGGCTACATCTAACCAGACACCATGGGGGACAAAATGCTGTTATGTTTGTAGCATTTCAAGATTGTTTGCATTTTAAGATTTTAAACTTTTTATTTATGGGACATAGATGTAATTTTTGGATTATTATTGTCCCTAGAAACTATTAGGCCTTCTCTGGCATTTGCAGTTAAGGTCATATGAAAGCATCAC
Organism: Noturus placidus; assembly: GCA_022414735.1. NCBI lineage: Eukaryota > Metazoa > Chordata > Actinopteri > Siluriformes > Ictaluridae > Noturus > Noturus placidus. The sequence continues at coordinate 7,814 of JAFFST010052772.1, forward strand.
TACAACGTTTCCCCACTAAATCAATTACCCATGTTGTCCATATTGAACTAGGTGTCTAGTTGAGACGTGTTACGGTGCTTTTTCCATAGCTGTGGCGCACGTGGCCAGGCCGAGGAAACTTAAAGGTGCTGTGAAAGACTAAAACTGGGCCAGATACAGAGGCCTCTGGGTTGACCTACCTTGCTCAAAGGTTTTTAGGGTGAGAGAGTTGTGACAGGCCTCCCTCCTTGGTGGAGAACATTACTAATGTGGGCAGCATGTGTGAAGTAGCAGGGCTGTGATGAATCGCACACACACACCCATGGCATCCTCATAAGTCAACAGTAAAAGAGATTGTAGGTACTAGGTACTGAAAAGAAAGAAAGAAAAAAAACAGGGGAAAAAGTGAACATGGTTACCTAGGGTTTAACAGTAGGGCTGAAGGAGAAAGCAGAATAGCCTGAAGATCTCCCTCAATCTTCAGAGGAAAGCCTGTCCCTCTGGTGGGCTCCTGTCTTAATAGATACGGTGTTTTAAAAAGAAAGTTATTTTCACTCCAAGACAATGGTGATTTTAATAAATGAGTGTAATATGGGCTGTGGGAGGTGGGAGGCCTCTACGGTCCATTCCTCTCCATTAGAAAAAAAAAAAGACCTGTGATTTAAAATAAATTAGTCTTAGCAGACAAAGGCAAGTCGTGGCACGTAACAAATTATCATATTTTTTAAAAACGTTTTTCACTGCATAGCTTAGCGAATTAAGTTAATTAATTCTTTACTAATTTCATTTCTTTTGAATGCCATATTGTTGCATACGGTGTATTTTGTATATTTTTGTATATGTACATTTTATATCTACCTCTGTAAGGAAGAAATTATACTATTTAAATGTACCTGCTCTCCCCTTTACTGCATCAGATAGAACTGTGTGTGTGTGTGTGTGTGTGTGTGTGTGTGTGTGTGTGTGTTTTATTGACTTGAGCTCATCCATCACATACTCCAGGGGGTCTGCCTGGTATGCTTCTCAATAATGAACTTCATTCGTTAAGTTCTCTCCTCAAAGGCCATGCTCACCCACTGCCCTTTTCAGCCGCCGCAAGTTACTGCAGCTGGAACAGCATGGTAGAAAGAAAAAAAAACAATAATCATGCTTTTCCTTGCGACAGTCACACTCATGAAGGATAAGCAGCACCATTACCAATCCCTCATGCCTAGTTATGGCCATAATTATCGCACCCAAAATCTCCTGCCCTACTTCATGCAGCAGAGGAAGACGCGAAGGCACTTCTCTAATCACCCCTCTCCCTTATCCAGTTCTCTGCACAGAGAGAGGGATGGGGCATCTTTTTTTAGGGGGGGGGGGGTGACTGGAAGTGAGGGATCATTAGAAGGGAAGAGGATGTGGTAGCCTGAGTTGCTACCACATGCTGCTGTGTGTCTGTAGCACCAGCCGCCTCTTCCACTCTTCTCTGCACTGTCCCTGTCTCTGTGTGAAAGCCTGTTCTCGTCCTCCACTACTGCAAGCAGAATCTTGGCATGCCTTCGAGTGTAGCGAGTTAAAATTAAATGAATAGTACCACCCTCTTAAACCTATTTACAAAGAGAGAGAGAGAGAGAGAGAGAGAGAGAGAGAGCTATATATGATACAAATAAAACCATTTCCAGTGAAATACCTTATAGGTATAGGTAGATAGATGAATTAGCTTGTGTTTAGGCAATTACAGTGAAAAGAATCTATCTTTCTCTGTAACAGCTTTGTAAACATATTTGCTTGTCCTTTTTATCAGAAAATCTGATCCGATTGCACAAATACAGTCGAATTGGATTGTCCTCATACTAATAAAACTAACAAAGCAATGATTGCAGAAACAGTTTCCATATAGCAGCTTGGGGCAATATGGAGATTTCAATTAGAGCAAGCATTAGAGAGCTTATCAAAATTGTCCCTGCCAAATGTCTCCAAATTATTAATACCTGGAAGGGTCTATGTTTAATTTGGTACAAATATGCTCTGGTGTGCAGAAGAGGAACCGAGCTTGTTTAAGCAACCCATCAAGTCTATTTTTAATTGGTCTTCTACTCACTATTGCCTATACTGGCATTCAGAATACTATGCATAACTATTATAGGGAACAGGATAAGTTATTAGATAAATGATTTCATACATTACGTTACACACATTTGGTCAGTACTGCAGCATTACTGACTAACTCATCATCCATACAATCTGAGAATTCTTTCTTGGGACATTAAAGTAGCCAAGTTAACTAGAAATGTGCTCCGTACATTTCTGAGGAGAAGTCAGAAAAGGTATTGTCTTCTTAGCTTGCTTTATTTCTTAGGGGACTTTCATACTGGCAGTTTAGTCCGGAAGAAAGCAAGGTTTGCATAAAAAATTGGTAATGTGATAGCTGTCATGTGGAACAGGAAGCGCGCCACGGTAACAAACCCGAGACTACCTGTAGGAAGTGGAATGAGTCGTACTCTGGTTCATAAAGTAAAGTAACCTGTGCATGTGTTTTAGCCGATGCCGACATCATTAGTTTCTACAACACGTGCATCATTTGTGACAGGGACACAAAAGAAGTCCACTGCTGTGCACCAAAATAAAAAATACCGTGAGTCGCATTGTGTTCTACATGCGTGTTTGTGATGACGTAAGATGAACACAAATGCACCAGGGTTCGATAGAACCAAATGAGTCTGAAACCAGACCAATGCTGGGGGGGGGCACCGGGAACAATCGCACTGCAGTGTATTGCAGTGCATCATAGGTATTTCACGGCTGCTAGGTTACATAGGTTACTACACTACCTATCTTGGTGTGGTGCATTATGGGATTAAATGAGTGCACAGGATATTCTCCACTAGGTTAACTACAGTAGGTGTGCACAGTAAATAGTGCACTACTTAGTGAATATGAGGTTCTCTTTCAGGTTAGTGTGTTTCAATTGACACTCTGTTTAAATTCACTTAATGAATATTAATAAGTACAACTGGATGAGTAACGTTAATAAGTAAAGATGGCAACATTTCTATGCTATGAGCTACACAGCATATGACCACTATTTTGTACCTAAATAAGTCTCATTGTTCATTAGATATCTCCAGTACAACCTCAGACACATTGACTGTAACTATTCAGTCATTAGTTTAGGAAGAATTGTGATGTATACAGCTGTAAAGCACTCGATAGATATGTTTATCTGACCTTTAAATGAAGTCAGCTGGTCTTCTATTTCCTACCGGTTGTATTCGGACCGGATATCAGTATGACATGTTTGTATGAAAATGGTATGAATAGTACTCTTTTCTCTGTTTCTGCATCTTCTCCTGCATAATTTTTTGCTTGAGTGTTATTGTAATGGTTTGCTTTTCTTCTAAGAAAAGAAACCCAATAGTCTTGTCTATGTATCCTGAAAATAGATATTCCCTGTGTTGTCGGAGTGATTTATTGAAGTCTTCCTCACAGGTGGAAGCTACAGGAAATTGCCTGGAATAACTTTAAATTGGTTTATAATGTCTCACATGGGTTTGTGATTTTGTGGTTTTTATATTGTGGGTTTATATTTATATTAAATATGTGCTGGTACTGTTGACTTTCGATGTATTTATTTATGTGTTAATTTAAAAACCATATGAAGATGCTTTATTGGATTTTGGACTAAAGGCACAAATAATAAATTACTTTGTTTCACGCATAGGTTTGTATTGTATTGCATGTCTGATCGCAGGAACGTCCTCTGAGCTTTTCCCAGTGAGTCCCAGCTCAGAGAAATACGATATGTGCTTTCGCTTTAAAATGGGCAGTGAATGGTATAGAGCAGTGTGTTATAATGTGCTTTGTTTTCAGTGTATGTGAAGTGCATCACACTTACCGTATTGAAGTAGGCTGTTAAGTGTGTACACTAGAGTACATTAAAAATACAGGGTTCTTTAAAATCAATTGTATCCTCAATTTGTCTCTCTCTTATTCGTTATCACTCTGTCTGGCTTGTGCATCTTACCTCCTCTCTTTCTCTCACACACACGAACACTTCCTTTCTCTCTCTCTCTCACACACACACACACTTCCTTTCTCTCTCTCTCTCTCTCTCTCTCTCTCTCTCACTCTCTCTCTGTCTCTCTCTGGAGCCATGGTACAGTGCTCAGGAGAGGCTGGAAGATCAGCTGCTGTGTGTTGAGGCTGTGTGTAGGATGGCTACTGACAGACTGCTAATGAGACCATTATCGGCTGCGGTCCTCTCCTCTCTCCTCCGGGGCACCGGTGGCTGCTCCTCGTCTCCTCTCAATTGAATTCCATCCCACAGGGCTTGTTTACAATAAATACATTGGCTCAAATTAATCAGAACAGGAACGGCAGACACTTTACTCGAGCCGGCATTTATCCACAGAGACAGGAGCCGGGGAGAAGGCAGACCACCTCTTGCTCCCTCTTAGCTGCGGTCAGACCGAGCTGATGAAGCGTCCTTGGGTGAAAAAAAAGCTGGGTGAAAATGAATACACACTCCCAGCATTAATTATTTTGTCGGCATGGATTTTCTTTATTATATTATTTGATTATATTACAGTATATTATGCAACGTTATATTATGCAATTTAGCAGATGAAGACTGGCTTAAATAAGGGGAAAATAATCCAATCAAAATCTGTAGATATAAAGAGTTTGAACTAACACTGATGAATAATTAATAATGTGTTAGTTGTTGTGGGGGTGTTTTCAAAATGGTTGTGCGTGGCTTTCCAAGTCATTTAAAGCAGTTCATCATTTTTAAACCCATGACAGAAAATCTAGGGCCTTATAGCATCTACATAGCACATTTCCATAGGCTTCCTGTTATTGCGCTCATTAACACCAGCTCTTTCTGCGGCCTACTGCAGCCACCACTTTGCTGTTCCAGTGGAGGGAGCTGAGAAAGAGAGCGAGCAAGAAAGAGTGAGAGAGCGAGAAAGAGAGAGAAAGAGAGACATCTCCAGTGACACATCACAGCAGAGATGAGATGATACACTGACAAAGAGGAAGATGTGTGTATTATTACAGGTTAGGCTTATAAGCTGATCCTGTATGGCTCTTTAAAAATAAATAAATAAACAAATATAGTCATGATACTATAGCTATACACCTCTCTCAGACTTTAAAACTGAGAAATAGGAAACGCTGACACGGGATTGTAATGTTTCTTGGAATATAAACGTGTCTACTAATGTGGGCTGCAGATACACATCTGCATTGGCATATGTGCAAACACACAAACCCATGTGTAATCAGACACACCTTCTTCTTTCTGCGTTTCATCTATCACTTTCTGCATCTCAGTGCCACAGACATGCAGATTGTTTGTCTGCATTATAGATAACTTGCATTTAGTCTAAACTTCAATTTATCTTACTGTCATCTTTGGAAGCACAGAGATAAGGTATGCGAATACTTTTGTGAGTCTTCTTTCAGCCTTTTGAAGACCCAGTTATGGGCCCAGAGGCTATCGCATGGTGGTTACTGAGTCTTTTTTTCCTCTCGGCAGCTCCTGTTTGAGTCGTTGCTATTGCTGCACTCCTTTGCAGCTCTCTGCCAACCACAAAAAAACAGTGCTGCAGACCTGGCAGTTGAAACTTACCACTCATCTAAAAAACATGCCTCTGTGGTCAAACACAGAATCTGGCATGGCACAATATACTTCTTATAGCTAGCACTAACGATTAACAGCCTGTTCCGAGCTGTCCCCTTTTGCTATAACATTTCCCAGCATGGATCCAGGATTTGCCTCATTTGTTAATCAAGGGAGTAAAATCCCATTTTGTTTATTAGGTAGTGCTGGATGACAGATCATTGTTGACATAGCATGAGTTCATTTATTTTTACTGCCTCTAATTGATTGTGTGTGAGGTTGTGATCAGACGGTAATTTTTGCCATTTGCGGCATCTGCCGTGGAGCGAGGGATTGCATGTTTTTCTCGACTGAGCTGAAAGCACTGCTGTGCCTGTTTTGTTTTTTTTAAACAAACAGTGTGGGTTATGGTTTTTATTTTGTTTTACCATTTGTCTTTAATGAAAGACATTTTTGACAGAAGGGATATCTTTTGATTTAAGAGATTCAGCGAGTGACATTTGCTGCTCTTTCTCAATGAGGAATGTTGATCACTTTTTATTAGGCATACATTTGATAGCATTTCATTTCATGAGAAATATATCTGCAGATATGTGTTTATGTTGAGGGCAAATAAAACACATGCTTGTTTATGGAAATTTCAAATGAAGTGAGATAGTTGGCCAGAGCTGGCTTTACGCTAAGAGCACAATCAAGAGAAGCCAACTGGTTCAGAGCCTGAGGAGATTATTGGAGAGGAGAAGAAAGAGAGAGAGAGAAAGAGAGAGCGAGAGAGAGAGAGCGAGAGAGAGAGAGCGAGAGAGAGAGAGATGGAGGGAGGGAGAAGGAAGGAATGGATGAGTGGAGATTTCAGAGGAAGTAATGGAGGGAGAGAAAATGAAAAGGTTGGCTGGAGAGTGAAACTCATCAGACAGTTGCTGTGCGGTGGATAGGATCAGCAAGCCCTCTCCCCCCCCTCTCTCTCTGAGCTATCTGCTGGAGCTCAGCTGCTGGGGCAGGCAGTGTGAGCCACTTTGCCAGCAGGCAGGAGAGAAGAAGGAGAGAGAGGAGAGCATGAAACCAGCTTCCTGGAGGGAGGTCAGGAAGAGCAGCCAGCATCTCTCTCTCTCTCTCTCTCTCTCTCTCTATGAAAACATCTGGAGAGACATCCTATCTCATCTGCCCCCTCATTAATATCAGCATGAGCTGAGGGAGATAGAGTGCCACAGAACCAAAAGAGAAAGGATTACTCTGTCCTCCACTCTCCCTCTCTTCACTCACATGTGTCATTCTTGATGTAATAATAATAATAATAATAATAATAAAATAAAATAATAGTACTACTACTACTACTAACAACAACAATAATAATAATAATAGAAAGAATAATAGTACTACTAACAACAACAACAACAACAATAATAATAATAATAATAATAATAATATGCTCCCTGGGATAGGCTTCAGGTTCCCCCGTGACCCTGAAAAGGAGTAAGCGGTTGAAGATGGACGGATGGATGGATGGATGAATAATAATAATAATAATAATAATAATAATAATAACAATTCTCCCGCCCTCCTCCTTTCGTCCCCTTTCTGAGTTCGGCAGACAGCCAGGGGAAAATTGCCGCCCATGTCCACGCCCCCCAAAAGCAATTCGTTGCCTGCTGTGCCAATCAAAGGTGTAGTGGGCGGGCCGTAGGTTGATGTCACAGTCACGTGGACGGTGGTGTGGTGGCGCGCGAGCGAGTCGGAGCGGCAGAGGCGCGCTGGCCAGCTGCTGCCGAAACAGCAGGGGGAGAAAATCCGCTAGTGCTGCTCCCGCTTTGCTCGCTTATGGACCGCCGAGCTTAATGATGTATTTTGTGATTTCAGCGATGAAAGGTAAGATGAAAACGGCTTTTTTCCCCCCTGGTGTTTCAGCTACGGTACCGCGACTCGAGGCTGAGTAACAAGTAGAGACACTCCGGCTGAGGCACTTGCACGGTTACGTGCGCGAGCGCATAGCCCTGTACTAACAAGCGGCCAGTGTCAACATCTTCTTACCGCGGTATCTGTTATTACCGCGGTATCTGGTATCTGTTATTACCGCGGTATCTGGTATCGGTTATTACCGCGGTATCTGGTATCTGTTATTACCGCGGTATCTGGTATCTGTTATTACCGCGGTATCTGGTATCTGTTATTACCGCGGTATCTGTTATTACCGCGGTATCTGGTATTACCGCGGTATCTGTTATCTGTTATTACCGCGGTATCTGTTATCTGGTCTAATGTTTCAGCATTTAGTACAGTAGTAATGCGGTCTCGCGCACAGCTACAGTCTGACAACTCATGCTCGCAGCGACAGGAGTGTGTGTGTGTGTGTGTGTGTGTGTGTGAGAGAACTGTAAACGCGTTTATATACAAGGAACTAAGCTACAGCAATATCTTTTTTTCCTCCTCAGTGAGAAAATGAAGTTCTAGCTCCTTCATATGGATGAGAGAGACAAGTCGAGTGGAAATGAGTCTCCTAAGCTGCTGATATCTATTCTCAGTGTTGGAATAAAAATAAACCTCAACTCGGTTTAATAAAAATCAGATCCAGGAGAATGCATGCTTCTTCTGCTGCAGGCATCAGACATCTAAACCATGTGTTTCTTATTGTGCATGTGCATGGAGTGCAACTTTCAGGGAGTGATAGACTGCTGGAGGGAATTTTGCTGGGTGTCCAGAGGTGTGTGTGTGTGTGTGTGTGTGTGTGTGTGTGTTGGGAGAGTTGATGTTGACGTGTGTTGTGCTCCACTGACCTATTATTTTGCCTGCTGGGTGAGTGTGTACAGCCATGAAAGCAGGGTGAGTGCCTTCTCACTACACTGATGTTCATCCTGCATCCCTAATCCTACTCACCACCTCCTCTTTTCACACACACACACACACACACACACACACACACACACACACACACACACACATGAGTGTGTGCACAAAGTACAACACACTTCATGCATACAGCCCAGGCTGTTATGCACTCTACCTTTCTCCTTTCTACTGACACACTCTCAAACACGCGTACATGCACGCGCGCGCGCGCACACACACACACACACACACACACACACGGACACTCACTGCCTGTAGAGCAGCTGTCATTTTGCATTAGGTGAGAAGTGGTGGGAATGGAAAAAGTGATTGGGTGTTAGCAGATAGCCACCTAGCTTTTCCCTTTACACTCTGCATGTCTGTGCAGCGTGCAGCGAGTTCCCTCAGAGTGCATGCTGTCTATTTTTTTCATACGCATACTTTCAAATGAACACACACTTATCCATTTATTTATATATATATATATATATATATATATATATATATATATATATGTATATGTGTGTGTGTGTGATATCTCGTTTTTCAGTTTTTTAAACCTGATTTAAATGAATGAGAGCCTTTAGTCATGAGTTTATTTGCTTTCATTCAAATTAAGTCACAGTAAATGGAATGAATACGAACCCCAAACCCTAACATGACCTTAGGTTTTCTTCATCATGTACTACAAATTGAGTAATGTGGCACTTGTTATTGATTAGCAAGCTTGATCAGACAGATCAGCCAGGTTTAGATCAGTCCGTCAGTGTCAGGAACTGTTTGTTTCGTGTCTGCCTTTTTGCAGTCAGCACTGTGTGTGTGTGTGTGTGTGTGTGTGTGTGCATGCATGCAGATAGTTGCCTGTGGGTTTGCGTGTATGTGCGAAGTGTGTGTGCCAGTCTGTGAGAGTGCGTGGCATGATGAAGCAGGTGTAACAGATAGCCCTCTGACCCCTGGATGTGATGTGTGGGTTGTATTGGAGAAGCTGCTTGGCTGACAGTAGAGCTGAACACAGCACATGCGACTGGAAGAACACAACACCGTATCTCTCATCACCTCTCATAACAAACTTTCCCATAGCATAGACTGCACACGGAGGCTTGCCACACTCTCACCGCAGTTATTACTGTTCACGTTCGTAATACTCTCTGGTGTGAACGTTTTGTTTTGCGAAGCCGGCACATCTGAACATCTTTGAACATATGTTTTGGCTAAAAGTTAGATATTTAGGCCCCCTGCGGGTCCACAGCTCATATGATGAGCACCCCTTTTTTGTCTCTCGTTCTCTCAATCTTATCCTGGCCCACAGTCTCCTCGCCTCTCAGACCCATATAATTACCTGTAATGGAAACATCCCGCTCATTGCACCATACAAATTACCCACTCTCATCTTACAATTAATATTTATTGCATAATTATAGATGATGTTTGATGTGCTAAACCCAAAAACAGGAACGAAGGAACAAAAACTCTGAAAAACCTCATCTGCGTTCTAATTAACCCATGGATAAGCTCTGAAAGTCCAGGGAAATGTCCAAAAATGATTAAAATGTGTCACAGCCAGTCTCACTAGATGAGAGAGCAGCGAGGCGACGGTGAGAGTTGTGCTTTCCAGTGCTTTGTGCTCACCAGACTAGAAATGATTGAGCATAGACGTTACAAAGAAAGTCAAATGAACAGCATTTGCATGCTGAGCTCTCTCTCTCTCTGTCTCTCTCTCTTTCTCTGTTTGTCTCTCTCTGACTCTGTGTGTGTCTCTCTCTCTTTCTCTCTCTGTCTCTCTCTGTCTCTCTGTCACGCTCTCTCTCTGTCTCTCTTTCTGTCTGTCTGTCTGTCTCTCTCTCTTTCTGTCTCTGTCTCTCCCACTCTGTGTGTCTCTCTCTTTCTCTCTCTGTCTCTCTTTCTCTTTCTATCCATCCATCAGGTTCTTCAGTGCCACAGCACAGGTTAACAAGATTGGCCATTATCCCATTAGCCGCAGAGGACACTCCAGGCAAACATGCAAGCAAAACAAACCCAGGACCGAGGGTTAAGAAATAAAGTGCCAGATTACAGACTGACACGAGAGCATGTGTGTGTTAAGTCGGATATTCCTGTAAAGGCACCAGATTGAACTGGGTAAATGATTACTCTCACTCGTCAGCTGGAGTTACCAATAGAAGCTCCTTCTCTTTTCTTTCTTTCTTCCTTTTTATTTTTTTTAAATAATGTTCTAAACTACAACTGCAGAATTGGGCCATGTTATAATCATTTACATCATCACCTTCTCTCTAACATATGGAGAAATTATTTCCACTCGTCACTTTATACGGCTGCCAAAAACAGGCTGAGAGCATGCAACGCTTTCCAGCCCAGTGTGGGGAGAAGTGCACTCTGGGCTGTTAAGAAAAGGGGATTCGGACAGAGGGACACACACCCACACACATACACACACACACACACACACACACACACGTACGCTCCGTCTTCTTTGTCAGAATTGAGTGACCGTACTACTTCATAACATCTTGCTGAGGATAACTGAACACCATTTGCACACATTTTTAAAGGTTTTGGTGTGTGTATGTGTGTGTGTGTGAGAGAGAGAGAGAGAGAGAGAGAGAGAGAGAGAGAGTATGACTGGCAGGCTGTGTGAGTGTGTCAGTGGTATGAAATGCATTACCTGCCAGCATGAGCAAGGCAGCTGCTTAATGAGATATTGACTGGCCACTGGGAGCATAGATTTTTTTTTTAAATTTAACTCCAGTTGTATGTGTGTGTGTGTGTGTGTGTGTGTGTGCGCACACAAGTAAGAGAGAGATATCGAGAAGGAGAGGGTGTAACAATCTGGCACTGTTCCTCATTGCCTATGCCATGCACAGACACACCCAGCCTTATACATTCGCTGTCTTGAGTTCTGGCACCTCAGACAGTTTGGCATGGACCATGTGTGCCAGTTTTACCTCTCTCTCTCTCTCTCTCTCTCTCTCTCTCTCTCTCTCTCTCTCTCTTCCCTTTCCTTTCCGTCTCTCTCCATCGTCTTGCATGCTCAGCTGTCAGTATGGCACTCATACTTCTCTCCTCTGTGTTACATCAGATGATTCTCTCTCTCTCTCTCTCTCTCTCTCTCTCTCTCTCTCGGTTTAATCACAAGGCTAATTTTATCAGACTTAGCACAGTCTAACTGGGGCTGCAGAAAACTAATCACGCCTGATTACAGAGGCCCATGCGGATGGCGTGGTCGTCTCCGTGATGTTTGCCGTACGGAAGTAGTGGGTGATGTTTGATTGTTCGATGGGGCGGGCAGAGCGGCTTTCTCACACTTTTTCGCATTAATTTCCCACATCGTCTTTCAGGCTTTATTAAAGGCCACGGTTGTACAGCAGCCTTTGAAGTCTCGGCCTGTCAGGCTGTATTTCAGGCCTGCCAGAATACTCCTTCTCTCAGCACTCAGCTGATAACACATTCACCACAGGTCCGGCTGCACCTACACACACACACACCCACACAAGCACACACAAACACATCCACTCTCACACACACACTCTATGCTTTTCTCTCTCAAACACCGTGAGGGGGGGGGGGATTATTTTCAGCCTTGGAATTCAAAGGAGGGAAGGAAAGAGAGAGAGAGAGAGAGATTATTTTCATTTAGTGAGAGACAGATTAGGACTTTATAGGGCCAAGCCAGCGAGCAGCTACTTCAGACTGAGAGCAGCGAAGGGATTGCTTATTACAGCACTGACCATCTTCAAAGACTTTCTCTGGCAAGTGACAGCTCCGTGTTAGCAACAGCAATGATTAGCCATACTCCTCACTACACGTGCTAGATCCAGCTCCCTTCAAAATTGCATTTGAATATTAATTATCCAATCAGTCAATCATGTGGCAGCAACGCAATGCGTGAAATCATGCAGATACAGGTCAAGAGCTTAAGTTAATGTGCACATTCTAACATCAGAATAGATGTTGCATGGTCACTGGTGCCATTCGGAGCTTGTTTGAGTATTTCTGAAACGGCTGATCTCCTGGGATTTTCGCACGCAACACTCTTGCATTACACAGAATGGTGTTAAAAAAACCTCTAGTGACTGGCAGTATTTTTGGGAAGAAAAGCCTTGTAGATGAGCGAGGTCAGAGGAGAATGGGCACAGGGTTACTGAAACTAGATAGTGGAAGATTGGAAAAGTGGTGTCTGGGATTGTTTTTTATTTTATTATTTGTTTTGTCCGTGCTCTGTATAGTTTTGCTGCACATGTATCCACTGTAGCCTTGGATTACTGTTCTGGCTGATTCTTTGGGTGAGAGAAATAGTCTTAGAATATATAATCATGCTCACTGATGTATATAGTGCAAAGTGACCAAAGATGGCCGACTGTTTGATCAGCGTTTTTCATTAAACCAGTTTGTACAAGATTTCGCAAAGGTGGTTTGTTTGTTTTTTGGTGATTGTTGCAGCCAAAAATGCTCGATGTCTACTTCTGCTACTTTTTCCGAAATTTTCTATCCAACTTGCGGAGTCTTTTGTGCTTTTATTTATCTTCTTGAATCAGCGAAAATGCTTTCGCACGAAATTGTTACATTTACATTTATTCATTTAGCAGACGCTTTTATCCAAAGCGACTTACAAGTACACACTCATACACCAATGGGAGCAGAGCTTCCATGCAAGGTGCTAGCTTGCCATCGGGGGCAACTTAGGGTTCAGTGTCTTGCCCAAGGACACTTCGGCATGGGATCACCCGGGCCGGGATTCGAACCGCCAACCCCACGATTAGCGGATTAGTGGACAACCCGCTCTACCGACTGAGCCACAGCCGCCCATTTGTTTTGCATGTAGGTCTTTCACTGCGATGTCTGTTGGTAAATCGCAGAACCCCCGGAGGGACCGCTGAACTGCTGCCATGACGCTCATCTAAAAGCCACCGACAGGAAGACGGAATACGACGACGTGAATCTGGAAAGGAAATGATCACGTTTGAGTGCGCGATCACTTACAATGCCGACATGCTCGTGTGAATGAAATGTGACCGGCTCACATGCCCGGCTCCTTGTACAGCGAGTTGAAAAGAAGTCGTGCATGATAATGCACAGAATAATCACAAACTCTTCTTCTTCTTCACCTTTTGAAAATATTCTCTGGAAGGCAGAACAGACAAGGCTGCTGTTCTACCGAGTCTGCAGAGGGTGTGGGTGTACGTACACTCTTCAGTATGCACACACTCGGACGTGCACACTGTGTATGAGTGTATGTACACACATGCTGTAATGCAGAACAAGACAGGTGCACACACACACTGAGCGAATGAGACTGGCGTGTCCAGTCCGCTCAGTCACGGCTAAACTTCCCAGCTTTCCATTACATCAGCCTGAGCGCAGTGTGCCCTCTCTGGAAGGAGATTTTTTTTTTTAAACCACATTCCAAGCA
>JAFFST010052772.1:26624-38650 GCA_022414735.1 Noturus placidus
ATATGATATTTTTGTCATATCATCCAGCCATAATAGTTAGTGCATAACAGTTTTTCATCTTGTATTCATCTTTATATCGCTGCTTATTTTGTACATTTCTTAGCATGATAGTGAGCTACACTGAGACTCGGTACAGGGAAACGTGTTGAACATGCAGAGCTCCTTTTGTAATATTATCTAAGGTGCGTCCCAAATCGCATATGTAAGCACTGTTCTATGCCATTTCATAGTATAAATAGTGTGAGTAGTGTGTTCACACTGAAAACTCCAACAAGAAGAAGTGCACTTCAGGTACCCTAATGATGCACTTATTCAACTGAAAAAACCAAGTGTGGAATGTCGGGTGCTTCGGAAGAGGGGAGGGGCTACCAAGCGCTGACGCTGGTGGAGGAAAAAATACACCGACACTTATAAATGGTAAACAGTAACATTGCCCGGAGTAACATTTAAAATGAAGAAATTCTTTTTCGTGGACTCTAAACTAGCTAGCAGTGTCGCATTTACCATCGACTGGGAAACTTCCCGTTAGTAAAAATCGATATTTACATGCATCCAAGCTCAAAAAACACTTTAATGTGCTCATAATTTAAACTACAGCGTTAATCCCCTACCCGCCCCTAGTGTCAAGAACGACAAGTTCAATGATCCGTTCTAAAGGATTCATTCTAAACTCCTCTTTTCAGAGAGCATACTCTGCTCTGATTGGTCAGAGGTGCCAGTCTGTTGTGATTGGTCTACATCTGTCAGCAAGGTTTGTTGAAGACCAATGAAGACCAGAGGCGGGGCTTTTTGTTACAAACCTACGTAGATTAGTACAGGACGCAAGTCTGGAATCACTAACGACTCGTTTCAGCTGTTCAGAATCGCTTCCTTCTTTTAAGGAGTCAATAACTCCATTTGTCGTGCACTTTGATTTAAAAAAAAAAAAAACAACAACAAAAAAACATTTTTAGATTCACCAAGCAGCTCTATAACACACGACATGAAAGGTAATATTTGAAAAAGCATTATAAGTGCACTTTAAATTCATACACTAGATGGTAGAGTGCATAGTGCGCAGTGTATAGTACGTGATTTGGGACTGTAGACTTTCCACAAAGCAGAGTAAAGGCAGATAAACGTGTGAAAGGGATGGACGATGGGACGATGTAAACAGCTTGTGAAATGGGTTAATACACAACTATTTAATTTTACTTCTCCAACAAATGAGAAAACTAACAGCATTTTAACAAATCTGAATTTAGCCGATGGTGTAAGCTAACAATAGATTTGTGAACAATACAGAAGACTATGAGACAAGACGTAGGCTGTATTCTAAAGCGTGTGTATGTTTATTAACATTTACATTTTCTACAGAGTGTATAACTCCATTATTTTAAAATGTTTTACATTATATTTTACATTGTCGATGACTGAACTACTTGTCCTTCCTTTGTGGCATTTTCTTCTCTACTTTTGACTTCTTCGTAATGTGGTCTTAGCTCCTGTGTGTAAGGAACGGATGACTGTGGACTTCTGCAGCCCGCACTTTTCAAGCCATGATTATACCGAAGAAGTTTCTTATATACGGTGTATTTTTATTCAGGTGCAGCTTTTGAAAAGTGTGTAGGAAATAGGAAACCAGCATGATCAGTGAGAAACTGCTTACCATGACAACGCTGTTGTAAACTTTCTGGTACATGGAGGTAACAGGCAGGGTGTGTTTTTATAAGTAATCCCCCTCCACACGCACACACACACACAAAAGAATATTGTTATAATTATTTTTAGATCATGTAAAATGTATCGCATGATTACCGGCTCACGTTTCATGTAGGTGTGTTTTTCTGCATGTGGAATTGCTCAGAAGCCAGTGCATACTGAATTCGGTACCAAAACAGCACGCGGCAAATCTATAGACATGTCTTTCGGTCTCCAGACAGCAGCCGGCTCTCTGCAGGATGCCTGAAGAGCAGCACACTGTCGCAACATGTGCATGAGTGTGAATAATATAGAGCCATATTGGGCGAGCACAGTGAAATAATTTTTCAGACCGTTGCATCAGGCTGCATGCACTTTTATCAGACTGTCAGAGAAGCACATGTGCATGGATGTACAGTAGATTCCTTACACGTGCAATGTATATGTCGGGATATTAGCCATCACCTTTCCTGTGGTTCACTTCTTCAAGGCTGCTTTTACGGTGCGAGAGAAACGCACGTGCGAGAAGAGAATCAGAATTGAGATCTCGGCTGCGGTCTCGACTCTTTCTGCTCGTGCAGGCTAGCAGTACAAACAGCCTGTTTGGCAGAGCAGCGGAGGCAGAACGTGCTCTCGTGTGAAAGAGCAACCACATTATCTGAAACACACGATAATGCGCAGGCACACGCACAGACAGGGGCGCTGTGGAGAACGCACCGGGGGTTTGTTGTAAACGTGCGTGAGACACTTTGAGGAAAGGTTGTGTTCACTTTGTTTATGTGTAGGTGGTGGCTGCCATGTGGTTTTGTGTGTGTGTGTGCACATGTGTGTCGAGCAGAAAAAGAAGAAAGAAGTTGTGCAGTGGATATGTACGAGTGCTCACCTCTTGTGTTTAAAAGAGCGTAAGACATAATGAAGACTGTACACATACATCACACACACATAACCCTGATCTACATTCTTATTAGTGTTTACATCACAAGCTAGAGTGACATTACGAGCTGTAATGCTTGTAAAAACAGGGTAATATCCGTGTGGAATAACGATCAAGAATGCCGAGTGTGGCGTGTGGCTGCTGCGATCAGAAACAAAAACAAAGGTATAGAGTCTCTTTCATCGAGTCATAAGAGAGGAGGGCAGTGTGGTAACACGCAGAGGGACATGTTAGCTCTGTAATGGGGTCTAGCTGGACTCCACAGCCACGTGTTTCATCTTTGACACATTTCATAGGCATGGATTAACCCAGACCTTCAGTCTTTGATCTAACGGGAAAATGTTGCCTGGTTTGGAAGTTTAGAGAGTATTATAATTTATACAAGTGGGATTTGTGTGTGTATTTGTGTATGTGTGTGTGTGTGTGTGTGTGTGTGTTTTCCCAAGCTTGAGCAATCTTAAGTAAACAGTGCGTGTTATTGTGGTGCTTTGCATTATGCTCCTCATTAGCAATCTCCGTGGTAATTAGTGGGTATATAGAGGACTGAGATGCAGCGAGAGCCAAATCACCGAACGCAGGCTGGGAGTTACCATGACTTCACTGATCAACTCGATATGATCAAACACTGATCAAAATGATATGATATGAGATCATGGTATCATCATGGCTGACTCTGACCTCAACGTGCTGGGATATGCGAAGAAAAGAATTTCACTGTGCTGTTATGTGACCAATAAAGATTAATCATCATTTTATATATGCATGTATTTGTGTGTGTGTGTGTGTGTGTATATATGTATGTGTGTGTGTGTGTGTGTATCCAATTCATGTGCTTTTCCTCTAAGGTTTAGGACAGGATGTGGAGAAGCTCGATGCATAAATGTTCCTTCATGCACTGGAATTCATTCAATTGTTCTTTTTAGGCAGCCTCTAAACTCGAAGTCGGTGCTTTGCTTTCCACTGAAAATAAACACACAAATAAACACGATGAATAGTGGGCTAAGAAAACTACAGAATTCACTAAAAATAGGACATAATTTTAGAAAAGGTTGGTAGTATATTTTTCCCTTTCCTGTCTTGACTGAATTGTAGTTAGAGCGGGGGTCCCCAACCCCCGAGCCGCGGACCAGTACCGGTGCAGCAGGCAGATGACAGGAACAAAATCTGTCAGATTGTCACAGAAATGTAGAAGACCCTTTGTTTTGTTCGAGACGATGTAATCTCATCAAAGTCCACACTATTAAAAAATTTAAACGCATCTTTTCTTATCCATTTTGCATTTTCCTGTATAGTAAACAGAGCTTCGACCACTGAAAGTAGATGCAATGGATAAACCAGCAAAAACAGAATAGTTATGAGCGTATAATAACACCAGCAATGATGATATGTACTCCCACAACCTCAACACTTCAATCCTAAATAGATATCTAAATGGGGATCGTTTTATTTATTTATTTATTTATTTATTTATTAAATGAAATTTGTTATTTTGAATTGAAATGTTGGTGTGTGCTGAACACTTCACAGCTGTTATGTGTAGCGTTTCTATTACGCTTAAGCACTAAGAAGGCATGCATGCTGTGTGCGCTGTTTAGAGCAGCGTTTGACGTTCCAACAGTTGCCGCGAGCTCAAGAATCCACAAGAAGCTCCGAGACCGCTGGTTTATTTTTACAAAGTACAGAAACTGCTGTTTGGAGATTAATTTCAGCGCTGAGCTCCCATTCTGGCGGAAACAAATTGAGCTTTATGGAATTAGCGTGCGTACCGCTAGAACCCCGATCTATTCTCGGATGGCGCAGAGACGCTGCGTTCAACATGATTGGTTGTGGGAAGGGTTTTCAGAGAGTGCGGCGCGCGTGGCCGGTGACTCGCCGGGGCAAGATTAAAGCCTGAAGTGCGCAGTTGATGGCTGTGTGTTTCCCCTGCGCCTGGTGTTTGTTGTCTAAATACGACTGAGAGAGCAGGGATACATGCACGTTCGCTCTTGGTGGGGTGGGGTTGCGGTGGGGTGGGGATTTGCGTCGGCTTTGCTCAAGGTCGTTTGGGATGATGGAGCGCCATTAATAATTCCCCCATTCCCTGCAAATTTACTGCATCTATCTCTATCTCCATCTGCCGCTGCCCTATCTACTGTATCTGTGTGTCCCAGAGGAGATGCACACAGCAGCCACATATTAGCAGAGAAAGTGCCTGTAAAGACTGGAGATGACACTTGCAGTGAGGGAATGCATTACACATGTTCATGCACAGCTGCTGAAGAGTTCTCGTAGTAGTGAACTTGTGTATGTGTGTGCTGCAAACTAGGCTACATCCTCTGCGTGCTGTGGTTTTCCAGCAGGCTCTCTCTGTGAGTTTTGGTATTATAGCCCGGAATAGTGCAGCGAAGCCGGCAGGTAATTCCCCGCTCCTTCTCCACAGCGCCTCACGGCCCAGCAGCACCACTACAGGGATGCAATTATCACACTCCCAGAAGCCTGCTACAGCCACATGACAAGGTGTTACTAGAGGAACCATCAAAGCCTGATTTTAAATGATGCATTTAATTATGTGAGACGGGAATTTGCATATGCTGTGTGTGTGTGTGTGTGTGTGTGTGTGTGTTTGCCTGCCCGAGTTCAACCTTATTTGGTTGCAGTCGACAAGCAACTAAAAAGGCTGCGTACGTTGAGGGATAGATGATGCATGCCGTCTGTGTGTGAATGCACATGCTCAAATCTGAGCACAGCAAGATAGCAGCAGGAAACAGCAAGAGATAAACCACATCCATGTTTTTTTTTTTTTCTTCTTTCTCCTTTGATAGATCAGCACAATAACAAGACGTCTGCTCTCTCGATCAGTTTGAGCATTAGTTCTAATGTAGGTTAAACATTAGCGAGCAAGTATTTGTGCCTCTTAATGATTAGGAACATTTCCTACACATCAGGAGGGAGGGTTGCACATGCATCGCATCTGAGCATTGATTTTAAATTTGAGTAAGGCATTAGTGACAATTAAGGACGACGGGATGATGAAAGACAAGGTCTTTATACTCCAGTGATCACATCGCTAATATTGAATGTGTAACGAAGAGAATAGCCGACTTTCAGCTTTACGGAACGTTCCAGCATTACATGCTTGTATGTTTAATGTTATTTGTGACATGTAGTATGTAGTACTCTAGTATCGTTCATCGGTTTTAACAGACGCAACAATTTTGTGTTCTTATGTTTTTATCCATCAGCTCCACTCTGACCACCTAATACCCCCCCCCACACACACACACACACACACACAAACACACACATGCACACACACAAGGAGCATAGTATGGTAAAGTTAGTGAACAGTACGCATAGTGTGTGAGTCCAAACAGAGGAGAAGCTGGGGAAACAGATGGAATGCATGCTAAAACTAAAGCAGTTAAACGCCTGCCATGGAGTGTGACAACTGTATTGATACAAATATTGAGCAGGCCCAGTTTGACTCGATTTTAGATCAAGATGCCAAGAGGAAAGGATCCAAGTGACTTTGACAGAGGGGTTATTATTGGTGCAGGAGAACAAAGCCTGGCTGTGTATCGATACGAACAGTAACTAAAGTGACAGCTGCATTTAGATTTTCGGGAAAGTGAATAGGGTTGAAAGCTCCCATTGATTAACTGTGATTCGTGTGCATTATTGTGATGTGTAAGGAAAAACAGAAAAGCTACTAGCTAACTTTCTCCTGTCATGTGAAAGCTACCGACTAGGGAGGCTGACTTCACCTTTAAGTTTTCTGCTCACGCTCTGCGTTACATGGCAGCGTAACACACTCAAATGAAATGGCTGTCTGCCGTCTTCCACATACATGAGCTCACATTCACCTGTGATTGCTTAGTATAGCTCTCATTTGACAAGGGAGAGAGTAATGCCATCCACTGGGCTATAGAGATGTGTGTGTGTGTGTGTTGTTGGGGGGTGCGAGTGCACATGTGGAGTACACCAGAAGAACATTACCCACCTGAATGCTTGACCTCTATAGCCAGGGAGTCCAGTGGATCTGTTATGCTGTGGAGGAAACTTTAATGGCACGGTTTACATCCACTTGTCTCCTTAGAGGGATACATACATAGGAGGAAAATGGTATCTACCAAGTGTAGATTTTAATAGATCTTAATACAGGTTTTTGTCCCCCTAGTTGAGATTTTATTTATTTATTTTGAATTTTTTAACCTTTTTAATGAGTGCTGGATCTTCTTTATTTCCGATACAATTCAGTGAGCTTTGACGATTGATAACACAGTCTTTGAGACAGTAATTTCAGTGGCATATTGCAGAAAGCTCTACATTTTATATGTAGAGGCTACTCTCCTACCCCCCAGGCGTGTGTGAGAGAGAGAGAGAGAGAGAGAGTGAGAGTGAGAGAGAGACCAGGGTTTAGACCGTTCCTGTAGAGAGGGACTAGTGAGCTTTTTGCTCAGTATGCTGGAAACATCATTGTGTAATCTTGCCTTATCAGGACCTACTGCCTGCGCAGGCAGGAATTTATATACATATACACACCTGAGCCCAATCTCTGAACATGTGCCTTCATTAGCTGGGCTAAATATCCCTGCTTTCCGCAATCTCCATCATTTCTGGGCTTCAGTTGCCTGAATAATTACTTGCTCTCATTTCCCCTCCCTCTGGCCAGTAGGGAAGTGTCCTGCGTTGCATTAGTTTGCATGAAATATTTATCGGAGAAGTGCACATTTGCTCCTGCTGTCAGCTCCTTCCCAGCCTTGACGGACAGCCGTCTGGTTGCACCAGCTGCTATCACTGAGTTAACGGAAGAGTTGAGGCAGTTAAAGAGTTGAGTTTGTTTCCTGGAGCGAATTGTCAGTCTTTAATTGACAGTGATTAGGGCTTTGGATGCTTTGCAACACCCTCACTGTGTGTACGTTATTTATCTTTGTATTGGAGAATTTCATGCGTTTGTACCAAGTCCATTTTCACTTTACCTTGTGTTCTGACTAGCAAGCAATAAAGTGACGGGCAACCATTCATTTTCTACGGATGCGGTCAAAACGGAGCCGAAATTTCTGCGGCAAGCGACAAAGCAGTAACATGAAGAGATGGATATTGAGATTTTCAGTTCTATGCAGATTAGGTTGGACATGATAATACAGCAAATCCAAACGACTGGCTTGCATGACCAGTCTGATGGAATGTGTGGTCCTACGTTTCTTCAGTTCCTCACTCTCGACTTTTCAGTTCCTACTCGCAGTTCGATACCATTTACTGTTTGACACACAAAAGTGAAATGACTACAACTGTGGTTTCATCTTATCCTGCCATATATAACCTCTCATTAAATGTGTAGAGACTAAAAAAGGCACAATACCACATTTTCTTTTCCAATACTGATGCTAAAAGCTTGAGATTTTTTCTTTAAAAGCTACCAAGCTGTAAAATATGATTTTATTTTTTACTGAGGCCGTGCACAAAATCACTGCATTTATATTATTCAGTGAAACTCTTTCACACTAAAATTGCTTACATATAATAATTTATAAAGTAGCAATATAATAAAAATGAATCCTAACAAAAATACAGTCAAGTCTATTTAGATGTTAAAATTTTCCAGTTCCAGAAAAATCTGTTACAAATCCAATTCCAGTCTGTTCATAATGGGCTGTTTACCGCATTTAAGACCAGAGTAATAATTAGTGTGGTAGATTTCTACAAATCATGTCAGCTTTTTAAAATTGGTGTTCATCACTTTCTAGTTAAACTTTATAACGCTGGAAATATATGCATACTTGAGAGATGCACACCAATAAAAACTAAATATTTCAGTTCAGGTATTTTCAGGTGTAGACCGTGGTATGGTAAATGGCGCACTTATATAGCGCTTTTATCCAAAGCGCTTTACACTGTGTCTCATTCACCCATTCACACACACACACTCACACACCAATGGTAGCAGAGCTGCCATGCAAGGTTCTAGCTTGCCATCGGGGGCAACTTAGGGTTCAGTGTCTTGCCCAAGGACACTTCGGCATGGGATCACCCGGGCCGGGAATCAAACCGCCAATCCTACGATTAGTGGACAACCCGCTCTACCGACTGAGCCACAGCCGCCTCAGTGTTCACTAAGTGTAACCATCTAACTCGATTCATGTTGGCTTTGCCTTGGGATTTGCTTTGCACAACTGTAAATGCTGTACAAAATTTGAAGTTGTCGCTTTTTATATTTGATATCCCTGAACCACCCGTTCTACATGATCCTTTTAAGCAAAGGCTACTAACTCCTGGAGCATGACTACCTCAAAGTGCTTCTGTCATCAAGGAATGAGTGTTCCTTCAACGTCATCTAGTTGTCGTCTAGTGCAAGTAGATACGCTGTCTGCCTGGTTGAACCTCTGGAAAGAAGATTGATGTAGATTTGCTGAAAATGAATTGTTTGTTGGGGGAGGGGGTGATTAGTAGATTCACGGCACACTGTTAAATGAATCATTTTTAATCTTTGGTCAAAGAGCTTGAGTCCAAGTGAAGTCATCGATGTCGAAGTCGAGTCCCAAGTCTTGTCTGATTTATGTCAAGTCAAGTTGAAAGTCAGCAAATCTTTGTCATGTGACTTGAGTTCTCAATACTTCTGCCTATCACCTAACATGTAAACTAAATTTCACATGGCTCAAAAATAAGAAATGGAGGGCTATGGAATGGCCTAGTCAAAGCCCGGATTTGAATCGCATTGAAATGTATATATTCAAATTTGGAACGATATAAAATGTGTGTGTGCGGAGTTTGCATGTTCTCCCCGTGTGTCGGGGGTTTCCTCCGGGTACTCCGGTTTCCTCCCCCAGTCCAAAGACATGCATGTTAGGCTGATTGGTGTGTCTAAAGTGTCCGTAGTGTATGAATGTGTGTGTATGTGATTGTGCCCTGTGATGGACTGGCACCCTGTCCAGGGAGTACCCCGCCTTGTGCCCGATGCTTCCTGGGATTGGCTCCAGGTTCCCCCGTGACCCTGAAAAGGAGTAAGCGGTTGAAGATGGATGGATGGATAATATATTTATATTTGGAACACCGTGTATTCAGCTGTATGCAACCTAAACAAACGCTTACTGGTGTAGGGTGATGTGTATGCCATGGAGTCAATGTGCAAAGCCAAGATCTGAGGGGAAAAAACACAAAACAAATGAATATACTTCTAAATGCCTTATTAAAGCTAAACAGTCTACACACTATAATTCCCACTCTTAATATGGGATTTTTGTCAGAGCTTCCTGACTTTTATCAACTGTGATAGTCCTGTCAGAGAGGCATTATTATCTATTATCTCTCTACCTCTTCCATTTCTCACCTCCAGAAATCAGCTGTTCTTCAGAGAATTAAATTGCCCAGGATAGCATGGGAATCAGTTCACAGCAAATAAAAAATTCTCTTTCATATAATTTCCCGGTGAACTCTGCTGAGGCAGGTTGTTTAATCAGAGTCTCTGGTTGAAGTGAGGATGTAAGGGCCTCATATCTCCGAGTTTTATAGGTATCTCCTCTAAGAGACCTGTGGAAAGCATTAATGATGGGATGTGAGGCAGCGGTCACTTTAATGTCTAATGAAGCTGGCTGTACTGCCCTGTAGCGGAGCTACTATGTGTTTGAGGGGCTGCCTTCTGAACCTCGTTCAAACCGTATGAGATCACTAATCACATTGGGGAGAGACCGTCATGGCTTTATGAGAATGGTCTCCACTGGCGCCATGAGTCTATATCATGTGTATGCCATATTCAGTGGTTTCAGTGGGTAGCGTTCCCATCTCCTATCTCCAGGGTCCTGGGTTGATCATGAGCTCAGGGTGTCTAATAGAATCTCAGCATTTCTCTGCATGTTCTCACCATGGCTGTGTGGGTTTCCTCTGGATTCACCGATTTCCTCCTATACTAGTAGGTGGGTTTTTATTTATTTTTATATATATATATATATATATATATATATATATATACATATATATATATATATATATATATATTTAAAGATAAATTGCCTCTAGGTATGACTGAGTATGTAAGTACATGGTGCACGAAATTCTGTCTTCACATCTGTGGTGTGTTCCCACTACACGCCTAGATGTTCCCAGACGATGTTCCGAGATGATTCCCAGTGTCCACCTGATCGGGATCAAGTACTTACTGAAAATGAGGGAGTGTCTGTGTTTTTGAAGTATGTGTCATGTATATTAGCAGCATGCAACAGCCAAGCTTTAGGTCACAGTGAATGTCAGTGCATGTCTAATGTCAGAAAAAATCAAACTGTCACAGTTCTTTCCAGAGCACAAACAAATGATAGAATTAGCTCCATAATAACTGACACCTTTAGTGCAGAAATAAATAAATAAATAAATACATAAAAAAGGCCGTCTTTACCCAGGGTGGCAATAATTATGGAGCTGACTAGAGTCATTTAGCTTGGCTTTGAATTGAACACGGTTTAATGCATTTTGATGTCACTCTTGGCCATATATGAAAATATAACCATTACAGACAATATCTGAAAAACCAAACCAGTGTAAATAGTCGTTTTATGGCACCAATCATTAATTCATTCATCTTCAGTAGCTGCTTTATCACAGCTATGATCATGGTGGTACAGAGCCTATCCCAGGAGGACAAAAGAATGTTTTATTATTTGGACGATTGTGTTGTTTCTTTGTAAATGGGATGGCGATTTTTTTTTACCGAGGTCTTTTTTTTTTTTTTTCTGTCTGCACGTTTTGGTGTAGTACACATGACGACGTATATTACATTTCAGTGTCTGTCACTTATTCTTAACACTCCAGTGACCTGCTTCCACACATACGACTGGCCTACATCAACCCAGCCACCGTGTCCACCATACTCGATTTGTTTTTCTCTTGTTTATCTGTCACCTGTGTTCCTATAAAAGCTTGTAGGGTATAGAATTACACAATGAGTAATGAAGATGCACCAAGCTGTCCAGGGAGATCTCTTTAACAGGAACAAGAGCCAATTTGTGAATAATCAAATGCGGCATGGCAGAATGTTCTCAATACCATGTGGACCAACACTAGTCTGGGAAACAACAGTAGAGGCTCTGCTAGGTGATTTAGAGCTGTTTATTTTTATGTTTTTAATTTTTGTTTTTTCTTTTCCAGTATTAGATCTTAATTTTGACATTATTGGGCATGATGCGTGAGTAAATAAAACTCGGATGAAACTGTTTTCTAAGGAGGCAACACATCTTTACAGATATTACAGAGTGTGAAGTGTGTCTAATACATTATGGGAAGCGTAAGTGGCTGACTTGAGCTTGCGCTGCTCTCATAAATGCTGGATGCACTGGGCAGGTCAGGGAGGGCATGGTACAGTGTGTAATCTTCTCAGTAATTATCAATTTGTATAGCGCTTTTTTACAATGGTACATTGTCTCAAAGCAGCTTTTACAGAAATATC
>JAFFST010052772.1:45272-69523 GCA_022414735.1 Noturus placidus
TTTAACAATAATAATTTTAGTTTATAATACAATACTACTGCATCGCTGGCATTTTGTGAGCAAATCTATTGCAATACTAAATGTGTGTCATTGAGAATCATGATTTGATATTTTCTGATTGATTGATTGATTTGGAAAAGTCATTTTTATGTGTGCATTTGATATTTTGTGCATCAATGCAGATTCCTCCAAGAGTGACTTCTGATGCATTTTATGATTTATATTTTGGGTTTAAATATATGTGGAACATGATTTACCTGCAATAATACACAACCCAGCGGATGCACCCTACACAGATAGTAATACCCAGAGAATGTGCCTGTGGGTGTGAGAATGAGAGTTTTAACCAATCCTGTACCTCATGGGTTCTGCTTTAGAGGAGTGGGTGCCGAGTGTGGGTTTGACACCTTTGGGTTTGTAATATCAGATGCCGCTTTGTTGAAACAGCAGAGGCAGATTTCCTGAGACAACAGTGAGCTTTCATTGCTTATTAGAAAAATTCCGAGCGCATTCATAAGGCATCAGCCTGTCTAATTATCAGGCCGCATAGAGAGAAACAGATTCTTTCTTTTGGGTGATTTGGGGATTTGAAGCAGCTTCATTGGGCTGTAATTATTTAGGAGGGAATGTCAAAACAGAGTTCACATAGCTGGGAAAAGACTTCATTTCCCACCAACCCTCATTCAACCTTCTCTTTTACTGTTTTCTTTATCTTCCTTTTAGTTTTGATAAGGAAAAAAGACCTGTCAGTCAGCCTGGCTAATGGAATGTGGGTTATTTAATTCTTTCAAAGAGAACCGCAAATCGAAAAAAAAAAGAAAAGAAACCTCAGCAACCCTTTGACACACACACACCAGCACTGACAGGCAAGCCCTGTTATTTGACAGCTTGAGAAGTTAAAAATACCTGACTCCCAGCAAATTAGACATATCATTTGGCTTCTAAAGTGAAAGATGAGTGTGTGTGTGTGTGTGTGTGTGTGAGAGAGAGAGAGACACAGTGTCTATCTATATATTAGCCTCCTGTTTGTCTGTCTTCCTTAAGAAACCCAACAGAAATTGTAAACAGACAATATAATTTGTTACGGAGTGGATCATGCGCTCGCTTTATTCAGTGTTGCGAAGTATCCGACTTCCTCACGCATCTCTGGGGCCAGCTGCAACGCTCCCCTGCATCTCCTCGGCATCGGGCCCATTAATCATGAGCTTAGCTACACTACATGCAAGGTTATTGCCATCGCTCAGAGTTTCCTCGCACTATGTTTCTATCAGACACTAAATCTGACATCATGGCCCATATGTGTAGAGCACTTTGGAAGACGCTGTTGCTACAGCTGTAATCTCTCTTCTCACAGACATGGACATGGCAGCGCTATGAATCTCCATCCGGGCCATCACGGACAATTGCGCTCCATGACATTGAAAAGCAACTGGCGCAGCGGCGGATGAGATTTTGCGCACTAGCTCTTACCGCTAAGTAGTTTTAGTAACCAGCAAGTGTAGTACTGCAGGAGGAGCTCTGTTACTGTAAGGTAAGTAAGAAGATGTTAATCTGAGATCCTGAGAGGGTGTCTGCTTACTTTTAAATACTCCACGGTGCTGTTGTTTATTCATTAAGACCTACAAAACCTTGTATTTTTTTCTTAACATTACTTGTTCTGTAGTGGCCCCACCAGGGTTCGATTCCCAGCAGAGAACGCCAGTCACTGAGGTTTGCACTCAGCCAGGATAAAATGGGAGGGTTGCATCAGGATGGGCAACCTGTGCCAAAACAGTGATCTGCCGTGGCGACCCCTAACGGGAGCAGCTGAAAGAACAACAATAATTTGTTCTGTAGTTTAATATGAACCTTGTTTGTAATTTGCAGCATCATCACTTGCAGTTCTGGTGAAATACGCTACAAGTGTCCATTTCTCCTCGTTACCTTCAGGCTGCTCGCTGGACATTTTCTACTGGACCATATGTTCATAATTTTGGCCTGTCTACACAATTCAGTGAAATTGCTCCCAGTTGCTACACAGACCGTAGAGGATGGACAGTGGTGCTGTAAGAGCCTTGGCAGAGGCCCTAAGTGAACCTGCTAGATGAACAGAGCTGGATGTGATGTAGTGGACACCAATGTTGAATCCCATATCTGCTCTCTCGCCCACAGTGAGAGACTTATCCACATATGTTACTTTCTCATTAGAGCCAATTAAGGCTTTAGGTTCTCTCCTCGTGAATGCTCGGAGATGTCCCTTTCCTCTCCGTGTGGGAATCATCTTCCTGCTCTTTTTTTTTTTTTTTTTTTTTTTGATTTTATTTTTTTATACCTTGTGCTTCATTCTCATTTCATTTAATCTCTTCCGTTATTACACGATATATCTTGCCCAGTCCCTGGCAGCGAAAAGGGACTGCAGCAGTTCCTAGAATCTTCTAAACGTCAGTCCATTAACAGCGTCACTGGACAAACTGTTAAAGCAGACACCAGGGCCAGAGAGTATTGATTCTTTAATTAACATTCAATTATTGGCTAGTTGCTGAAAACTAGCAGGCATCTATGCTCACTTTATCTCCAGCACGTTTGATTTCTTCTCTCCGGAGCATTCACATCATTTCGGTGGTTTGTATCAAGTCGAATCTTTCATGATCTGGAAAAGAAGAAAAGCCTATTCCACTTTATGTACACACCAAGGCTCTTAGCTCTGCATCTGAATTTTGGTAATGCAGTGTTCGCTCTATATTTGGATTGCACTGGAGTGGATTAGGAACTCTGTACTGCAAACCCACGGGATTCTGGCAGACATATAAAGAGGGGAAGTGCTGTTTGCATCCAAGCTATAACAAATAACGGCATATTTCAAAATCGACTGTAATTTCAAGCATTCAGATAGATGGGAGAAATGTGCGCTTTGATGTACAAATCCACGATTCAGCAGAGATTACACCCCCAAAGGTTAGGAGCTGCTAATTACAGGAGATTGGTTCTACATGTCTAACGAGGAAAAGGGGAGCCTTATTAAATAAGGGGATCCATAAAGGCAGAGGATTAGCCGATATGATACCAATTCATTTTAATTGTTTTGCCAAGATAACTTGTGATGGTCTTATAGAACACATGGTGTGTAGAGTGGGTTCCTCAGATGTAAGTATGTGAAAAGGCATATGGATGACACTTGGATGTAATTAGTGATACAGTGCCGCATATATTTCCACTAAAAAGAAGTCTGTAATCTTTTTTTTTTTTTTTTAAACTCAATTATCGAATTAATATATTATTGAATAATATATATAAATTAAAACTTGCATAAAATCAGTTTTTTCAGCTGTTTGAGAAACACTTGCAATTTATTTATTTATTTATAATGTGTTTTTTTTTTTTATATTTATTTTTAATAAGCCTTTTTTATATATTGTTGACCAATATTTATAATTTAAATATTTATTTAACTGGTTGCATGTCTTAACAAATCTATTTAATAGAATTGCAATGAATTCACTTAAATGTAGTCATGTTTTAGTATTTTATGTAATAAAACTGATTCATTTTCATCAGGTCTTAGTAGTGGATGTTTTGGACCTTGTTTCAATTGCAGTGATCCCAGGTTTGGAACTTTTAGGAGAACAAAATATTTTTGCCCTCCTGGCAAATAATAATCAATAAGGGTTAAATACATTATAAGGAGGATCATAGGGGCATAGCAAAAAGCTGGTTGTTTGTTGTGGATTGTATTACAGCAATTCCCTGTTTTGTTTATTTGGACATGTTTCGCCTCTTATTTAAATTTCTTATTCTATGCTAAAACGTAGTTGTTCCATCACCTCCATTGCTCTGCACCTCTATGCTGTTGCCTCTCGCCGATTCTCCCTGCCCTCCCTGATGGTTAGATTTAGAGCTAATCTGGCCCTTTTTCACATGCATCTAAATTAAACATGTCCGGACTGGGTGGACGCCTGTACCGCCCCAGGAAACGCTGTTTCATCTCTTAATGAATGTGCCTGGAGGGGTGCCGCCCACTGGGGGTCCTGCAAACGGCCTACACTTCAACCCTCATTAGTCAGGGGCGTTTGCCTGCTCTCACACTGAAAAGAGGCCTTCTGGAAAGGAGCATGATCAGTGCTGCCCATTCGCCCCTGGATCTTACGCTTGGATGTCCACTGTTTGTGCTTCTGATTTTCTGGGATCATCAGGATCCAGCTGCAAAGCTTTCTCTCCAGAGAAACAGCATGTTCATGAGGAACTTGGCTGCATTTATAACACTGGTTTATTGATGGACCTAGAATTTTTAGTTATGGCTTTTTATGAAGTTCCACAATTGATGTTTTAATATTTTAAGACCTTGTAAAGGACCATAAACTCTTTATCATTTAACCTTTTTGAACCTAATACAATCTTTAAAATCCCCATGAAATTGCTTCTTGGCTGTTATTTGATTCTGTATGCTGACATTTCAGAGTGACATTGTGTTGTGCTTGACTGTCTTGCACATCAGCCAGCAGTGTTCGAGATACGCCACACTCCTGCCGAATCGAAACAAACTTGACAGTAGGGATGTGCAAAATAGACTTAAAACTAAAAAAAATTTATTTTTTTTGTGGTAACGATATAAATATATGAAAATATTCAACATATTCATATTCAACATATTCAACACATCTTATTTTATTATTCAGGTGATGCTTTTGAAATGGATTTTAGTCAACTGAATCCAGATTTACTATTAAAGTCTTTTAGGAAAAATGAACCTTAAACACCTTTTTTAACTCTAATTTAAATAACTAATCCATGAATATAGCCATAGAACCTGGTTTGGTGAAATGAAATGAATGAAAGAAAGAGAGCATTGATCGAAAAAAGTCAAACTTCATCCTGACCATCATCCAATACTAAACTATACCAATTAAGTAGGCTAAAAAATAAAATATGAGAATATATTATTCACAAATTAAAATTCCAGTGAAAATGCAATGACCACACAGGATTCATAATCGAACCTCACAAACATTTGCACAAATATGAATCATAAAAAAGATTTGGCCATTTTCCCAGAAGTGACAAATTATTAAATTAACAGAAGAATATCTCTAAAACTAGATATAGTATCATATCAGGTCCATAAGACTATACTGATAATAACAAAAGGCACAGAAACACCAGTTTTGCATTCAGCGGCACTTTAAAACACACCCGCGGTGTTGAGTTGAGTAATATTTGAGCTGATCGGTGGCCTCTTGATATTTTCATGTGTTGATATTTATGACTGAAAGAGTATGAGTTATGATATGTGAATGAACAACACTCATCAAGGCAATATCCAATGTCAGAGCTACGAAAGAAAAAAGATAGAGGCGTGTAAGCATTCTGCGTTGCTAGGACACCAGAGATATGGTAGAAGCTTATAGTTTTGTCAGATAAACATGTGTCTTTCTAATCTAATCTAAAATGACACAGCTGGACTGTTTTTTTTTGTTGGGTTTTTTTGTAGCATATTCCAAGTTTAAAGCCTACAATTTTCTCTTTGAGCGTTATGGTGATCCTGTATGTGGTGTATCTCAGCACTAATTGTGCTTTACCCCCTAATTTACCCATTTGTATTTATTCCTGGTATTAATGAGGCAACACCGGGAGCATGCCAAGCCACTTCCTAGGATTTGCCGCCAGTCAGCTGACTCGAAGAACCTTTCCCTCCCCGCAGAATACAGCTCTGTGCCTCTGTATTATTCAAGCCTTTAGGGAATGTGTTTATGTAATCATTAATCTCGCTGCTGCTTTTGTGTGGCCAGGATTAAAGCACCATCTTACTGATAGCCTGTCGTTGAGGTAGGTTCAACCAAAAGTATTGACTCGACTCACCATTTCACACAGCACAGACATAACACCTACAAATGCGACAAACAAACACACACACACACACACACACACTCCTCGCACACGTACACATGCACTTACTGGCCTCGTCTTGCAGCCGTGCAAAAGTGAGGGAAGAATGCTTTGCGCCTGGCTGCATAATCCTCCCTCGCTGAATGGAAGCAGGCCAGAGTTCACAGCGCTCTGTAAAACAGTGGTGCAGGAGGCACTAGCATGTTGTGTAAACTCTTCCGAGGCCACTTCTTATGCAGCATGGCCTGTGGTTTTAAACGAAATGCTTTGCGATCTAGAGAGGAGAAATGCAAACGGTAGTTATTTGTTATCTAGGTGTTGCTTTTCTTCATTTTGTCAAACGTGTACAGGAATTCTACAGGAATTTCAGGAGAAATAATGGCAAAGGCATAGGAGTAATATGTTAACTCGACTGTTAGCATTCCATCAGGGGAATATTCACTTAGCCTCCATTTGTTAGAACAGCAGCTCTGTTTGCCTGAGCAAAGAGCAAACGATTCAGTCGTTCTCCGTCACACAGTATTTCTAGCACAGTCCATTGTTGTGGACATGAAAGCCCTTCATCTCTCCATTGAATTCAAGTGCAAGTTACAGCTTTATTCGTCCCAGGCCTCCTTTCCTCAGCATTTCTCGCTCTGTCTCTCTTCTTTTTAAATTCACCTGCCAGACATGACAGAACTCCATAGGTCAGAATGCTGTAACTGCATAAGCGCTTTCTTGAGAAAAGACAGGCGTGCAGATAGAAAGAGAGCGAGTGAGAGATAAAGAAGTAAGCAGATGGAAGGAGAGCGATAGTAGTCAGTCGAGCTGAATGCCTGAGAATGCTCTCTTTTGGAGGTCCCATGACACAGCAGATCTGGGGAAAGGTTGGGTGCGTCTGGTTTCAGCTCTATCGGGGCTTTATCAGCGGATGAAGGGATTCAGTATCGCTCGCTAATGTAACAAGCCCCATTTGTCTCAGTCACACATCTTTGGCAGCGTCTTGCTGAAGCCATTGATGTCATTCATCTAGTCTGTCCTTAGTTGCTCCGTTCTGTCACTGATGAGAGAACAGAGACGATTCTCAGGACTAGAATTACCCAGCCTGTTGAGTAATTATAAACTCAGACGATGCTGTTCGATTCACTCATTCTCACCAGAATCGTCATAGATTCCTTAATAAAGTCGTCTGGACTGCCTGTTTCTTTGCCTTTGTTCTGATTTGACCTTAGAGGTCACAACACATGGGCTGTTAATGCAAACTGATATGAGATGTAGCAGGGCGACACATTCATTACAGGACTGAGATGCTACGAAGGTTGACGGACAGGGCCAGCTGGGTCAGGAGCTACTGTCCTCTCTACTCTGTACTCTACATTGATCATGTAAACAGAAGCCAAACTCCATGTGAACAATGTAAAACAGTCTCTGTTAAAGCACTGCGAATCAAGAGTGCATATTAGGGGTTGTATAGATCACTAGTCACCAATGTAGGGAGCTGTTGAATAGTCGGGGAGGTGGAAAAACCTTTTGTTTTGCTTTCAACAAATGTTCTGTCACTTTGCTAGCACTTGTGTGAAATGTAGACTGTTTTGGTGTTGCAATTTTTGTCTGTGGGGAAAGGATTGCGGAGTGGAACACAGGTGTGACATGGAAAATGCAAAAACATGTCAAATATTTACATGTCTATATCAGACCTGCCTGCCTTCATGCACTTTGTGCAAGAGCTTTGCATTTTACCATCGGAGTACATTAGAATGAGGCATTACTCACCAATACGCCAAAAAAGAGCCAAACTGCGTATGAGCCAATCAACGTGCATCTGAAATGACTGACAGTCCCGCCCCTTCCCACATCTTCCTTCAGTAATCTTTCACTCGGTCTTCTAAACTCCATCTATCAAATCTACCATTCGGCTAACATTAGACAAGTATACTGACATCAGTCATCATTATTTTTATTCAGAATGCACCAAAAGTTCTGGCCAGAAATGATTAAAAAAAAAAAAAAAAAATTTGTAAGAATGAAGTATTAATAAAATAAAATATTTAAATTTATTTTATTTGCCAGTTAATAATAGACAGTAAAAGCCCTGGCCAAACAGGATGACTTGGTCTGATGTTTATATGTATACGTTGCATTAGTTTGAGTATTGACACATTTTGTGTTAATTTATTTATTCATTTCATTTTGTTTTTGGTGGAATTTCTAAAAAATACAAAAACTCGCGAAAAAAGTTTGAATTTGCCTGCCCTAGTGCATATGCATTATTTAAAGAATACCTCCATTCAAAACTGTTGATTTTGAAACATTTATATTGCGTAAGTCCAGTGTTTCTTATATTTAGCCAGACTTGAGGTCTATGAATAACAAGGTGCTAAGAATAGTTTTGCACAGGCCTGAGTCAAGAGAGGGGGGTGTGAGGAAATTCAGGATCCTATGTGTTAGACACGAACAGCAGGGCCTGTGTATCATGTGTGGATATGCCGATAGACTCTGGGCAAAATAACAGGCCGGGTGTTTATTCAAGTTCCCCTCTAATGTGCTGAGAAGCAGAGTCGTCTCAGGGTTTATAAAACTGCCACTAGAGCAGACGTTCAGGTGATGCCCATACATACACATACCCTAACATTGCATGCCATAACATTCCACACTGCCATTGTGTAGATGAAAAATATTTTATGCCAGCTGCTTCAGTCAACTTCAGCGTCTCCTAAATATGCCTATAGTAGCTGTGTCGGGGTGTATGCTCAGGCCGGTACAGTAGTATTAAAACAAGTATAGAGGGTATCATTTTATACTATATAATATAAAATAAAGTATTATTATTATTAGTTGGTAGTAGTGGTAATAATATTAAAGTAATCTGCACTGATTTGGGAATCTTAAATCCATTTAGATTTGTTCTGTATTCAGTGCAAATGGATTGGAAAGTGGTGGAATGGATGGAAATTACATTGTAATCATTTTTTTTTAGAAATTATATACCATTTAAATATTGTTCATATAAGCAGTATTTTCATGCTGACTGCATTAGTGGCTTGGGCAGAGTGTTGATCGGGGACCCAGCTGCAGGTCGACTGTTAGTGCCTTTCACTGGCTCCATTAGCTGTCCACACACACAAAAACACTCTCACACTCACATGCACAAACGCACACACACACTGCACTGGAAATATTCACTGTTGCTATTACAGAGAGTAGAGCTTCGTCTTGGGCTGAGCTAAATCAGCCTCAGCATTGGTGTGTGTTAAGGGTTTGGGAATTCATTCACAAACATCCACATAAAACACATATTTGGAGAGTTGGATGTTGGTTGAAGTGTGTTTTGATGGCTGGGTGCCATGTATTCATCACTTTCTGATGACCAAATGTACCTGTAATGCAATTCAGTTCTCAGCGTGGGGTCTGAGGATCCCCAAGGGACCATGATATATTGTTTGTATTATTATTATTATTATTATTATTATTATTATTATTATTATTATTATTATTGTGCCCGATGCTTCCTGGGATAGGCTCCAGGTTCCCCGTGACCCTGAGAAGGAGTAAGAGGTTGAAGATGGATGGATTATTATTATTATTATTATTATTATTAATAATATTAATTTGTTACAGTGGTGGAAATCACAACCGACCTTCATCAAATGATTCATTATTAAGTTCCTATAGTTATGGCTAGGTGATGATGATGATGATATTGATATTGTGTCACTGCTCATTTTTTTTATGCATTTATATGCATAAAAATGAAGAAAAAAATGTGTATACATTTAACAAAGTATCTGTCTTATTCAGTTATTCTTTTATTTATTATTTTTAACAACAATTGAAGGGGTCTTTGGCTGCAAAAGTTAGTGCACCCCAGATGTTAGGAATTCATGGCCATTTCGATGGCATGGAAGCTTTGGCTGCTTATGCTTTTAATTCTAGTATTCACTTTTTTTCTTTAAATTGAAAATATTTCCTCCTGTGGTTAAGGTGATTCTTAAGTTCGGAGAGGTTTAAGTGTAGCAGTATTTAGATTAGAGAGTAGGGGTTTGAGTAAGCCTCACAGAGCTGCTTGTTGTGTCAGTTACTACACAATTTCTGTCAGTTGTAAAAGCTCATCTGGCACATCTCAGATGCACCCACACAGCCACCCTGTGAGTCGTACGTGCACCCACGTAGCAGTCCGGCTGAGTGCTAGAGAGCTGATCAGATTCAATGATGCAGCAGCAGCAGTGAGGGCTCCTGCAGAAGAGCGTATTAATGCAGCAATTACAGGCGTAAAGCATCGGCGCTGCTTGCTGAGAGAGAGAATGAGAGAGAATTCCCCCGTGCGCAGAAACACGCCGCTTTGTTGTTGTATAAAGGTTTTCTCGGTGTAATTGTGCAGGCCTGTTTTGAAGCTTTCATCATATATATTCTTTCACCCACTTCTTTGTTATCTGGCACATGGGACTGGCTTGCCTGCAGGGCCTGTGAGGACTGAGTCACTGTTTAACTAAAGGGATGGTGCACTCAGTTGAGGCTTAGAGCTGCTTCAGCGTGTGGGGTTGAAATGGCTCGGCATGGTTTAAGCTTTGGGGGAATGTTCATGCGTGTGTGAGGTAATAATTGTCAATAATTAATAATAATCACTATTATTATCTGTCCATCGATCCATTTTCTGCACCGCTTATCGTACACACAGGACATGGGGGAGCCTGGAGCCTATGCCAAGGGAC
Source organism: Noturus placidus (assembly GCA_022414735.1). Classification (NCBI taxonomy): domain Eukaryota; kingdom Metazoa; phylum Chordata; class Actinopteri; order Siluriformes; family Ictaluridae; genus Noturus; species Noturus placidus. The sequence goes on from JAFFST010052772.1 coordinate 55,820, forward strand.
TTTGGGTGTGAGGTGGGGGCTACCTTGGACGGCGTGCCAACCCATCGCAGGGCCCAATCGCTCACACACTACAGACAATTTGGAAATGCCAGACAGCCTACATTGCATGTCTTTGGACTAGAAGAGGAACCCGGAGTACCCGAAGCACAGGGAGAACATGCAAACCCCACACACAGGGCGGAGGCGGGAATCGAACCCCCAACCCTGAAGGTGCGAGGCAAACATGTGAACCACTAAGCCACCATGCCCCCTATTATTATTATTATTATTATTATTATTATTATACCAATTATAAGAGACATCATGGCACTGGTTTAAGATCTTCGATTCTGAAAGCCCAGAACAGGACCTGGAACAGCACTGCTCCTGCAGCAGCCAATCAGAAAGCTCTTGTGTGAAGTTTCGGCTTCAGTGAGTGCCACTGTCGGTGCGGTGCGACGTCAAGCCTCGTCTCGCGCGTGGCGTCTATGACCAAAAATAGCAGACGTCAGAACACAGAAAGCTTCCACTCTGCGAACAGCTTTTAATTCCTCCTTCTGCAGCAAACATGTGTAGTTTGTGGAGCAAATGACAAATTTAGATGCCCAAAATGATTGACATATCAAGTGTTTTTCGTCAGGCTTCAGCTCGACTTATCGATCGACTATAAATATTTATGCTTGCGTAAAGCTCACACCTGTTCTGTTCGTTCCAACTAACGCATTTGATTCATGTATGTTGGAAAAGCACAGGGTTTAGGCACAATGCAAAATATTCCACATTCTCTCTCTCTCTCTCTCTCTCTCTCTCTCTCTCGTGTTGTGTCGCTCCTCTGGGAGTAGAGTGTGCAGTGACACGGGGAGACACGGCCTTCCGGTGGCACGGGAGTTTTCACATCTAAAGAATGTGCTTCACCTATCATTGATCAGAGACATAGAGAGAGCTCAGGTGGGGTGGTGGGGCATGGCAGAGATCTGAGCACAGCACACATGCTCCCCAGCATCCTTTCTTCCCACTGAACACACACACACATGCACACACACACATGCACACAGGCTCACTCACATCTGGGAAGCTTGTCAGTCTTTGCCACAGCAGCACATAAACGAGTGCCCACATCATTCGTCCTCCGTAAACCGACAGAATAGGAGACAGAGAAGACGTTCCAGTATACTTGAGAGGGTGGAGTGTATCCAGTGAAAGAGAGAAACCCAGGCTGAAGCATCCTCAGAAACATGTTAAATGTGTGTGTGTGGGGGGGGGGGGATTAATGGAATTACGTGCAAACAAACACAGATGCATACGAGTTCCCTGCTGAAAGCAGCCTAAAGGCAGGCAGCCAGAGTGGAGTTACACAGCCACTTCAGCCTTTACAGGAAAAGCCCACGAGTGAAGAGTGTTTAATCTCTCTCTCTCTCTCTCTCTCTCTCTCTCTCTCTCTCTCTCCATTCGCTAGCTCTCTCTCATATATCAGCCTCACTGCCTCTCAGATCTGTTCATGTCTCTTGTGGATCATGGCTAGCAGATGACCATGACCATGATTACAAGTGAAGAATTTAAAAAACACACAGTCAAAATAACCGCGACAACTTCATTAATCTTCATAAATATTTAATCACAGATGTTTTGTTTTCCATTTCTCAACATATAATGTGATTTTTTGACCTTTATTATGGAATGACTCAATTGTGTGTGTGTGTGTGTGTGTGTGTGTGTGTGTGTGTGTTTGTGTGCGTGTGAGTGATGTCGCACAGCTTGAATGAAGAACACACTGTCTGTTGGGTCTCATGGTAATATGCCAACAAGCTACAATCCCCAAACAAATTACACCTTTATGCTATTCCGTCTGTACCGGTGTGCCACTGCTGTCCTCCGCCACTGACATTCAAATAACCTTCCCTCTTATGCTTGAAGGGGAATGAAGAAAGAGAGCCTGCTCCATTCTGTTATATTACAGTATGACGCCGCTGCAACAAAAAAAAGAGAAGGCAATTCCATCCATCCATCAGTCCGTCCATCTGTCCATTAGGGTGGTCTATAGGGTCACAGAATACATCCTTGAATATTGTTTGTTTATCTTTATCACAATATTTCCATCTCTCTGTATGTCATTACATATTCTATAAGCTATACTAATTCTGTTTATACAATGGTCTGTCTGAATACTCAATTCTGATTGGCTGGTAGATGCGTTCAAACAGTGTAAAGCACAGGAAGTTGAATCACCATTCAAATTAATGCGCTGCCAGTGAACAATTGTAACCATAGTAACATACAGTTGCATACATATCACAGCTCCTCATTATTAGTAGGGACGTATGCACGTAAATCTCTCTCTCTCTCTCTCTCTCTCTCTCTCTCTCTCTCTCTGTGTCTCTCTCTATCTCTCACTGTGTGTGTATGTCTCACTCTCTGTGTCTGTCTCGCTCTGTCTCTCTTTCTTTCTCTGTGTCTCTCTCTGTGTCTCTCTCTCGTTCTCTCTGTGTGTCTCTCTCTTTCTGTGTGTCTCTCTGTCTCTCTCTCACTCTGTGTGTGTGTCTCTCTCTCTCTGTCTCTCTCTGTGTCTCTCTCTCGCTCTCTGTGTGTTTCTCTCTGCCTCTCTCTCTCACACTCTCTCTGTCTCTCTCTCACTCTCTGTCTCTCTCTCACTCTGTGTGTGTGCTCTCTCTCTCTCTCTCTCTGACTCTCTCTGTGTCTCTCTCTCACTCTGTGTGTGTGTCTCTCTCTCTCTCTGTCTCTCTCTGTGTCTCTCTCTCGCTCTCTGTGTTTCTCTCTGCCTCTTTCTCTCACACTCTCTCTGTCTCTCTCTCACTCTCTGTCTCTCTCTCACTCTCTGTGTGTGTCTCTGTCTCTCTCTCTGTCTCTCTCGCACTCTCTCTTTCTCTGTGTGTCTCTCTCTGTCTCTGTCTCTCTCTTGGTCTCTCTGTTTGTGTGTCTCTGTCTCGCTTTCTGTCTCTCTCTCGCGCTCTCTTTCTCTCTGTGTGTGTAATCTTATCGCACTATTTTATCTCTGTGTATGATTTAGATTAGGCAGAATTCTAGATCTAACGACCTATATATGAAATAACTAATAAAAATGAGCCGTTATTTTTTTTTTACCCTTTAAGTCAAATTTTGCACTGCAAACATCAATGCTGGCAAGTGACCATGGGAAAAATGAAGGGATAATCCAAGGCTAGGTGTGCGTTAGGAGATTTTAATGCACTCCATGGCAGCATCCACTTCACCTTTGTTCTTCTCCTCCACGTCGTGAATTAAAATCGTGTAACACACCACGCCGTGGATTATCCCGTACTTATACCAATACCACTGCACAGCTGAACTCTCAAATCTGATCGGTTAAAAGCCGTTGAGTCATTTTCTACAACAGCAGCTCTGACGGTAATTTCAGCTGTAAGACAAATCACCGCTTGATATTAATGTGCTTGTTCTAACGTCAATTTATCCATAGTAACAGCTCATTCCCTGTAACAAATGCTTCACTTAATAAGAAGTTGTTAATAAACAACTGAAAAAGTGATATTTAACATATACAAAATATTTAATTGTTGATAGGATGTTTCTGTATGGAGAGATTTATTTAACACTTCGCGTCAGAGCTTTTTTTTTCTAACAGTCAGCAGGTCGGAGGACTTTGCACTGTCTGGTTTCTCAGTAACATGACAAGCTGCATTTCTTCTCTTTTTTTTTTGTCTTTTAATGTTCGAGAGCGTGGAAAAAATATAATGTAAATGATAACAGGAAGTTATCTCACAGACGTTTCATATCACTAAATGTAGCTATAAACTGACCAGATGTACATGAATATATTAAATAATAAATTGCTGTTGTATAATATGACTAAAACACTTTGGCACATGTTAAAGGAAAAGAATCAACTTTGTGGTTGTAATAGCACCATCTACTACATCCTCGATTAATTTCCTATAATAGCATGCCCCATCCTTTTTTTTTTTTTTATTCCGTCCTAAATATGATGTTTAGTTATTTATTCCATGTATTACATTCTGTTTCTTTCTTTGAAATCGACAAATATGACTTCACTGAAATACAGAGAAACATGGCGCTTGCTGAAGCTGCCATTTGTTCGTTTTTGAGCTGGAAGACCCTTTGTTAATCTGGCTGTAATGCTGCACTGGACACAGTTCCAGCATTACTGTCCAATCACTTACATAAGCCTCTGACATGAGGACGCTGGCTTGCGTCACTCGGTTAATGACAGCTGTCAACACACACCCACATTAGTGACCACATTGCTTGTTGTCTTGTAGAATAAACATTTATTTAAATGATCAGCTTGGAGCATCAGTAGAAAGAGGATTTTGTCTGTCGTCGTGTTGTTATTGTCCACAGCTCCGTGTGTGTCTTTAACCCGGCGTGACATAATGGGTTAATCTCCGGGCTTCAGGAATGCACACCAGTCTGTCCTGTGCTTGCAGAATAGGGAGCGTTTTTGGCAGTTTAATGCAGTGTGTATGCAGAATGAGAATACACAAAAGTATTACATAGAGAAAGTTTCTTATCGAACTCCCCAAGTAGCTGTTATTATGTGACAAATAAAAACGCTGATATGAGATGAGAATCTGCAAGTAGTTCCCTTAGACTGCAGAAGCTGCTTAATGCAGAGACAGAGCTGTGTGTGTGTGTGTGATGAAGCTAGTATGCAGCCCTCCCTCCATTAGTGAGGCAAAGCCTCTGAATATTTCACACGCCTTCAATATATTGTGTCAACATCCCACTTTTGCCTCTCTCCTGAATGACGCTCTTCAGGTACAAATGAGGCGAGAGCGCATTAAAAGGGCTCCGTGGCAAAGCGCTCGGCTCGCAAAACAAGTGCCTTTTTTATGCTGATGTCAGCACTAATGTGTTGAAAGAATGGCACGCTTGTGACAGGCTAGCGCTGTGCTGTTAGCACGCGTTACGCTGTAATGATCTTTGTCTCCGTTTTTGATGAAGTGTCTTTTTTTTTTCTTTTCTTTCTCTCCCTTAACTGACTTCACTGTCTTCATTTGTTCTTTTTCAGCGCAGGAAGTCTAGCTTGACTAGAGCGAAAATGTTCTGCTCATAATTGCCGTGTTTCATGCTCTTGGCCCAGCTCAGACAACCAATCTCGACGAGGCGCTCTATTGCTGGCCAAATTATGCTATGAAATACTGGAATTTATGCGCATGAACGACGTGTTTCAACCAATTACAATGGCCTTTTGGTGCACAAGTGACAATTGTTTGATGATAGTGGGAATGGAGGGTCTGCTGTAAGCCACTGGAGAGGATTTGCTCACATAGGCCTTGATCTGAGGGCAGAGAGAGAGAGAGAGAAGGGGAGGGAGAGGTGGAGGGAAACAGACAGCCAGACGGAGGGGGCAGGGAGAGAAGAAGAGGATAAGCGAGGGAGAGAGAAAGAAACAGACAGGGCCAGAGAGAATGAGAGCGACATGACACATCACCCTCTCCTCTGCATCCCTGTTGCCTCTGACTCACTGACCTTGAACTGAGCTCCGGGGAGTTACAACAGAGCTCTCAATCAGCATCTCGCTGTAAAGATGTTCTCTCTGAATACACACTAAGCACTCTTTCTCTTTAAATACACACAGTGGGTTCCAAGGTCTCAAACCTCTCTCTCTCTCTCTCTCTCTCTGTGTGTGTGTGTGTGTATAAATCTACAGAGGTCATGAATTACATCAGGTTGTGTCCTTGCACTAGCTGCTTGTGTAAGTCCCTAGTAAATTCATAGCTAATGTTTGCTTTAAATGTACATGCCATTTGCAGAAAAATACAGTCATCTTTCTCTCAACTAAGACACCCCGCATATATGATGAGGTTCTACAGCAAACTGCTCACTGTATATCATAGCACGTGTCCATTATCTAATTCCTTTATTCTCTCCAGATCTCTACTTTTACAAAAGGGGAAAAAAAATCCAGAACACAAAAGAAATGTAAAAAATATCACTTGTATAAAAAGAGCATGTGCATCAAAATCATTTCAGAACATGACTCATACCCTGCTTCTTTAGAGACGAAATTCGCTGATGGACAATCACAGACATTGTCTAGACTGTGTCTGACATTCATTAAACCACTCTTCGATTGTGCGCGTAGCTTCTCGTAACGTTCCAGATTTGGCAGACCAATCGTTCTCCGGACACTGGACCTCATGTCTACAGATATTGACTTGGAGATCCGCAGTAGTCTCTCCACAAGGCTCTCTCACTCTGTGATAACCTCTGTGTGAATTTGTTAAAGCCCTCTATCAAAGTACTCGCAGTGAAGATTTTTGGGTTTGGGTTTAGCTCTCTCTTTTGACAAAAAAAGCAGCGAGTGAGTCCATGAGCCCCCAGCGTGAGCCAGGTCGTTCACAAAGAGCTCTGTGAGTGTTTCATGTGGAGGCCTGGAGAAAGGGTACTGCTGAGAGAGAGAGGCACTGAGTGTTTGCTCCCAGGGCCCCTTCCTACTGTATCCTTCACACTGGGCACTGAGTCATGCCCAAGCCAGTGCCCAGCACACACTGTGTGTCTGCTGCATCTCCTCTTCCCAATGTGGAACGCTCAGTTAACTCGATTGCCCACCTCTACAGCCGCTAAGATGGAGGACCCTTTGAGCAATGCCTGAGGAGAAAGAAAGAGAAAGCCAGCAGCCTTCTCCCCTCAGACTGGCACCCACAGTCTGGACTATGATGCCAGCCTTGTAGAGGTGAGTGGAGGATGGGAGAAGGGAGGAGGAACAGCGCTCCACTGCCACCTGCTGGTTGGACTCCATTAGTGCTGCGCCTTTCCCGGACCTCGACCACAGCCAGCCTTAATTACTGCACGCCTCAGTTGTTCTAAGTGCATGTCAGAACAAATTATGTAAGTAATGAGGCTGAAAATGCTAAAGGAGCAGGAACACGCTGGCACTCTAATGCTCATGGCGGGAGAACATAAAAACAAACAATCGAGTACTGTGCCTGCACGGCGAGCACTCACCACACTGACGCCAAAAAAAAAAGGCAGATAATTATATATCTCTCTTAAAATATTCATTACAGAACTATCTCTCGTTCTCAAGTGATCTGGCTGCACTGTGGTGTAATGATCGCTGATAACGACTACACTGCCACTTCTCCTGAGAGCCGGCATAGCTGCTGTCAGCATGTGGCCTGTGCTGTGCTGACTGAAGTGTTGGCTAGTTCCCTGTTCACAGGCTGTGAGAGAATGCCAACAGGATACACTGCTCACTGGTTGAGATTAGAGGTTACAGGATCTGCTGTTCGAAATGAGAGACAAAGATTTGTGCCCCTTGGGTGAATTGAAAGGCTGTGACATTATGCAGATAGGTCTCCGGCATCTGATAACAGGTTCTCATGGTCGCAGTGGAGGCACAGTTGATGTGAGTAAATGAATTTCATGGAATTAGATTGATAAAGTCCACCAGAGTAATTATAGGTCTACTGTTTGCATGGGGTGGCTGCAGGGATCTGAAGGACGATCTGAAGAAGCTCTGTATCGACTGGTTTCTGTCAAATAGAAATAAACTGCTTAGGTTATATTTGGCCAAACACAGAATTTTGTATATTTAGGTATAGTTTTATTTCATAATTTGGGTTTGTAGTGTACTATTTTTAGAGTGCATGTTGCAGCTGTGTCAAAAAACAACAATTTACTGCAATTACAAGGTGCCAACGATCAGTAGCTGTATTCAGATTTCAACCCTTTTTATTAGATATGAAACCTAAGATGGAGAAACCCCCAGAGGTTGAAATGTCAGTACTGTCAGCATGGTGTGTGAATTCTGACTCTGATCGTTCCTTAGCCTCAGCTGCTTTACTAGAGTTCATTATTTTGTTTGTTTGTTTGGGGTTTTTTTGGTCCCTGCCCACAATTAATTTTTTTGTTTTAACAAATTTAGTTAGTTCTATTTTCTTAAATGTAAACAAACTTGTAGGTTAATTTAAACCACTGTGACCTTAACCATACAGTTATTGTTAAAGTACTTATCCTCCTATACGTGTCAGTATTTGCATTGCTTTAAAACACACTATCTGTTCAATCCGAATAACGCTTTCATCTATAATTCCATCTCTAGTAGAATGTCAAGCGCACTTATGAAATCACAAAATGTGAGGTACTACTCTGACCTTACAGTTATACTTCATGTATAGAAGTAAATGCTTTGTTTACACTAAATGAATCGTGTTAGGTGAATTACACTGTTCTGTTTTCGCCTGTAGACCTTGAATTGCCTCTTGCATTCCTCTGATTATGTATTATGATCTACAGTGAACTAAAAAAAAAATAGGCTTTAATTTAATAAAAAGCCTATTAGTCAGCATATAACATTATTTTAGACCGGAGGTCTTCAACAGAGGGTCCGCGACCCCTAGGGGGTCCGCGGAGGTACTGCATGGGGGTCGCGAAAGTTTTGGTACCAGTTTGATATAACACAATTTCATACAGTATATATAATTAGGGGGTCCCCGCTCCATCTCGCCATCAGTTTGGTGGTCCTTGGCCTGGAAAACGTTGAAGACCCCTGTTTTAGACTATACTACACTACTACTGTATTTACTACACTATACAGTACTATATGTCTATCTATCTATCTGTCTATCTCTATATATGTATGTATGTGTGTGTACACAAACACAGTGCTTTCCACTAATCTTGGCACCCTTGGTCAATATGATCAAAGAAGGAAAATTGTCTTTATTGTTTAAAAAAATTCACAACAATATTCTGCTCTCATGGATATCAAACAATTGTAAACAAAACACGGGTTTAATCAAAAATGCTCTGTGTTAAATATAGGTGTGTAACAGTTATTGGCACCCTTTTAGTCAATACTTTGTGCTACCTCACTTTGCGAATATAACAGTGCTGTCTTCTCCTATAAGGCTTGATGAGGTTGGAGAATACATGGCAAGGGACCTGAGACCATTCCTCCATACAGAATCTCTCCAGATCCTTCAAATTTCGAGGTCCATGCTGGTGGACTCTCCTCTTCAGTTCACCTCACAGGTTTTTAGTCTGGGGACTGGGCTGGCCATGTCAGGATCTTGATTATGTGGTCCGTAAACCATTTTTGTGTTGATTGTGATGTATGTTTTGGATCATTGTCCTGCTGGAAGATCCAACTATGGCCCATTTTTAAGCTTTCTGGCAGAGGCGGTCAGGTTTTCAATTAATATCTGTTATATTTGATAGTCCATGATGCCATGTATCCTACAAAATGTCCAGGTCCTCTGGCAGGAAAAACCGTCCCAAAACATTAGTCACCACCATATTTAACCGTGGGCATTAGGGACTTTTCCATATGGCTACCTCTCTGTGTGCACCAAAACCACCTCTGGTGTTTATTGCCAAAAAGCTCTATTTTGGTTTCATCTGACCGCAGAAGCCGATCCTATTTGAACTTCCAGTAGTGTCTGACAATCTGAGACACTTGAATTTGTAGAGTAGAGGCTTTTTTTTCTTGAAACCCTTCCAAACAACTTTGACTTTTGACTTTCTGACCCCAAGACACAACTAACCACTGCAGTTCTCCAGCTGTGATCCTTGGTGGTATTTTGTCCACTCAAACCATCCTCTTCACAGTGCGTTGAGACAATATAGGCATACGTCCAATTTCAGGTTGATTCATATCATTTCCAGTTGACTGGAACTTCTTAATTATTGCCCTGATGGTGGAACTGGGCATTTTCAATTCTTGTGCTATTTTCATATAGCCACTTCCCATGTTGTGAAGCTCAACAATTTTTTTTTACCATTATGAATGACTAAGGGAATTTGGCCTATGTGTTACTTCATATTTATACCCCTGTGCAACAAGAAGTCATGGTTGAACAATTTTCCTGTTTTTAGTCACCCAGGTGTACTAAAAATGTTTTAAATGTCAATGGGAATATACTTCAAGTATATTTTTCTCGTATGAATTCATAGGTTGTACACCTATATTTTACAAATATTTTGGGGGGAATAAACCTGTGTTGTGTTAGCAAATGTTTAAACAATAAAGACAATTTCTCACAGCTGCCGTTGCTCATATTTACCAAGGGTGCCAATATTAGAGGAGGGCACTATGTATGCGTGTGTGTGTATGTGTATATATATATATATATATATATATATATATATATATATATATATATATATATATATCCAGAGCATTTTCCTGTGTTCTACTTCTCACTAGTTGTAAAAGACACTGCTGGGGATTTAATGCACAGGAGCTGGTATTTCACTTCTGAAATGAGTCCAGTCTTGTACTTAGGAGCTGCTCCTTGACAAACAGTTGGCCTCTTATTGCTCCCTGAAGGGTCTGCTGGAGTATTATGTTTTCTTTTGTTTTGTGTGAGTGTGTGTGTGGGTGTAAGGGTGTGTGTAAGGGTGTGTGTGGGTGTGTGCACATGCAAGGGTGTAAAGGTGTGTGTGTGTGCACAAGGGTGTGTGTGTGCGCGCACCATGGTGTGTGTATGTGCACACAAGGGTGTGTGTAAGGGTGTTTGTGTGTACGCAAGGGTGTGTGTGTAAAGGTGTGTGTGTGTGTGTCTGTGTGTTTTCCTGTTGTGTAGTTTGAACTGACAGTGTTATTGCAGTGGTTTGCAGGGGGTTGTATTCAGAGTTAAGATGGTCTCCTCTGTAAAACTGTGTAGTTTTCTCTGTCGCTGTGTGGCAGGGAACAGATTTGTTTGAAGCTCTGCGCTGTTTCATGTAGCGACACACAGCCGTGGCGGAGGTGTCGTGCTGTGCCTGGTGACAGCCAAGAAAATCCTGACTGTTTCTTTTCTCTTTCTCTTTCTTCTCCGTAGCTCAAATTGAAATTATTCCCTGCAAGATCTGTGGAGACAAATCATCAGGCATCCATTACGGTGTGATAACATGTGAGGGCTGTAAGGTAAGCAACCAAACAAATGTCTGTGTGCACTCTTGCTTATGTTCCTGCACGCAAAACACTGTGTGTGTCTGTGTGTGTGTGTGTCTGTGTGTGTGGGCATGAGCTTTGTGTTTTGAAAACAATATTTGAATATATACCTGAACTGGAGGTCTAAATGAAGGTACTGAAGGTCTAAACATCAGTGTGTTCATCATCATTAATATGACACAGTGGGCTTCGATGAGCTGCACTCCATCATTATTAGGACAAAGTGACTCCTGCGACTTGTTTTCTTTCTGCACTCTCCGGCAGATTTTTTATGACTTTGGTTCTGCAGTTACTGCGTGCTTCACAAATAAAACTGTCAAAGGTGCAGTGCTTTGAAGTATACCACATAGTTAGCTGTTTTGCTGTTGCTTTTATTTTTTTCTTCTTCTTCTTCTTCTTTTTAAACATGAAACTCCCCCGTATGTGTTTGTTTTAAATATGCCATCCACGCAGCGGGACGAATTATATGCTTACTGTATATTCTTGTTGTTAGTATTGTTAGGGTTGTTTGTTACTTCTCTACAGGCGAGCCGTGCACAGCGTAGCAGAAACGAACAAACTCTGCAATCCAACTCTATTTTTGAATAAAAGGCAGACTCTACGTTCAGCACATCGCTCAGTCACAATACTGCGGGGGCATGGGGGGGGGGACGACAGGAAAAGCGTACAGGCCTGAAGAATAAACTGCCGAAATGTATCTTTAATGATTGCTAATTACTTCAGGCAGAGAGGCATTTAATGATATGTGCGAGCACACCGCTCTGGCCCATAAATCATAGCATTATAAAGGAGCGCTGCTTGTCACCAGCAGTCCTACCCCGCTTTCATAATGGCTGCCATTAGAAAGCAACTTGGCAGCTGTCAGCTGTTTTCTTGTAATTAAACAGCCAATGAGCAACTAATTAAGACATATGTGTATCGAGCAGTGGAGTTGGGTATGTTAATGGTGTGCTGGAATCAATTCATTAAGTAAAAGGGATGAGGTATCAACTCAGTGTGACTGCGTGCTCTCTCTCTGTTTCCCTCCGTATACGTCTCTCTCCCTCTCGCTGTGTCTCTCAACACCCACTGGTTTTGAAATCTGTTATTTAGCTAATAACCACAGCCAAACTCAACGTTATTTACAGTCACACGCTTGAAAAATGAGCTAAGCGGCTTTTCATCGCACTTTTTCATCTTTCACTAAAGCGTGTCTGTTCGATGCTGTACGATGGCTGTACGTATAATACGATGGCGCTCCTCATAAAAGATCTCATTTGTGTGATCTGAAGCTGGAAGCGATCTCGTCTATGACGCTTGTGTATATGGTTATGGTGTCCTGTTTGTATGTGTTGTTTTCCCTTCAAGTCTATCCCTTCAAATCTATGAGGCTTAATTTCTTTAAAAGAGCACGCTGTTGTGAATTATGGAGATTTCTAACACAGTCACCTCTGTCTCTTTCCCTCTCTTTGTCACTCTCTGTCTCACTCATGTAGGGTTTCTTCAGGAGGAGTCAGCAGAGCAATGCGGCGTATTCGTGCCCACGTCAAAAGAACTGCCTGATCGACCGTACCAGTCGAAACCGCTGCCAGCACTGCAGGCTGCAGAAGTGTCTGGCTGTGGGCATGTCACGGGACGGTGAGTGTGCTGCTGATCTTGGTCTAGTGTGCACCGTGGAACAACAGCCCCCTTCTGCATGAGGGGCTTCAGAGCCTTTCCAACACAATCTGGAAAAATACATGGAATGGAATTCTGAGCTTTAGGCAATCTACAGTGAATGTTTCTTAAACCTTGCTTCTGAGTCATCAGAAGTGTTTCTGAGAGCCTGGAACATTCGTGGTTATTCAGTAACAGTAAGAGGTGTTCTTAGCTATTTGTAGACTGTCTGCCAATCAAGGGGGTGGAGTAGTAAACATTGAGTAGATCGGTGAAATACATAGTGCCGAGCCAGTCGTGGGTATCTATGAGCTCATTTATGAGAGAGAGGGTAGGTAGCATTTTTCTCCGAGTGTGTTACCCTGCGATACAGCATCAGCAGCAGTTCAACACTCTGCAGTTGGCTGGTTTCACGTGTCTCGCGTGTTAGCCTTCACCAACAGATCTTCGTCATATGTGTATGATAATGGAGAGCTCGCTGGTGGGTGGGGGTGGATGACCTGTTATTCCCAAAACATTGCTTCCATAAGAACCAGCTCCACTTAAATACATAACTTTAAGCACAACCCTGGGCCTGGAGTAACCCCTGTCCTGCACATTTGAGTTTTTCCAGCTTTAACTCATCTAGTTCAACTCCGTAAAGCACTGTTCATGAGCGGATTAGTTAAATCTGACGGTAATTCTGGGAGCAGTTCGATACTAAAATGTGCAGGGCCGGGGGTACTCCATGACCAGAGCTGGAAACTTCCAACTTGATGGACTGCAGATATATTATGTTGGCTACATTTAACAAAATCAAACAGTGTAGTATTTATTTGCGACATTTTGCTGCTCATGCAATAAAATATTGTATTTTCCGCACTATAAGGCGCACCTAAAAGCCTTACATTTTCTCAACAATCGGCCGTGCGCCTAATAATCCGGTGCACCTTATGTGTGGACTGAGTTCCAAAATCTGTAAAAATGTTGTGCGACTTTGGTAAACGCTCCGCTTGATTGACTGTCGGACCATTTCTCGCTGACACAGGGATGTAATACGTACACTACGTACGCTGGCAGCGATAAGCCAATCAGTGAACATTACATAATACGTACATTGTACGCTTACCTCCGCCACACCTCCGGTAGGTATACTACCGGTATGCTGCAAAACATTTGTTGAATAAAGTTCAACTTAACTCACTGTTTTGCTT
>JAFFST010052772.1:83413-105266 GCA_022414735.1 Noturus placidus
CCACCAGCTCTGTGATGTCATCATGGAGGAGTGGAAGAGGACTCCAGTGGCCACCTGTGAAGCTCTGGTGAAGTCCATGCCCAAGAGGGTTAAGGCAGTGCTGGAAAATAATGGTGGCCACACTCAATATTGACACTTTGGGCCCAATTTGGACATTTTCACTTAGGGGTGTACTCACTTTTGTGAGAGAGTGTATATGGAGACTTTTGGGACACACTGTAGTAGTGCATGAAAGTACTTTATGTCTGAATCTATTAGAACATTAGCTAATGTGCATAAAAGAGGAAGCCCATCTGTGCTGTGCTAAGTGTGTGTGTGTGAAGTGTTGCTGTAATCCTGCAGCCAGTGAAAGTGAAGAGATCGGAGCGACCCTCCTCTTCCTCTCCTCTTCATCTTTGAACTTCCCTACTGAATCCCAATAACAGACCTGTCTATGCCCCCCCCCCTCTCTCTCTCTGCAGTTAATATGCAAAGTGTCGACCCTGCGAGCACTGTGCAGCAGGCATACAGAGAAGCTGACCGCTTTTAAAGCAATATACCCGGACATTGTGCGTACCCACTTCCCGCCCTTATACAAGGAGCTGTTTGGATCAGACTTTGAGCAGTCCATGCCTGTGGACGGGTAGCGGCTTCTTCGTCCGCCCCGCTCTGAGGGGCCTCAAACACCGTGGGGAATGTCGAGCATGAATCTGAGACACTTTACCAGTGCCCTGCACATACACACACAAACACAGATACAAACACAAAACAGGACAGCTAACCTGCTGCACACACTTTCCTTTTTTTTGTTGTTGTTGTTTTTTCCCTTCGGGAGGGGGGTACAGCAAGATAACTTTTATTTGAAGGGTTGATTTTTTTGTGAGGTTTATCCCCTCCTTTTTTGACACAAGTGGGATTGGGAGTGCCCAGGGGAAAGGATGAGGAAATGAAGATGCTTGCTTTCTCTCTCTCTCTCTCTCTCTCTCTCTCTCGCTCTCTTTCTGGCTCAACCTGAAGCACTCATGCATATGACTCCAACATGGTCCCATGATGATTTCTAAATGATCGCCAGAAATGGTGTTTCCTACAAGACATCATATTGTATCAAACCTTTAAATTCTTCAAAGAAACCAGATATTAATTAGGATTGTTCTGGAAAATATGTAGTTTGGTCTAATTTTCATAATACTATGATATCAGAGTCATTACTTATTACACCCTCCAAGTTTAGATATTACCATTCCCAAACTAAAAGCAAGATGCATGGATGGATTGTAACCAATGCAGTATGCATGTGCTAGGTTTAGTCAACTCTCTACTCTTTCTGTCTTTTGCTGGGAAGCTGCTGCACAGAAAGTAAACCAGCAGTAAAAGAGGTCAAAAGAGGAGAGCCAGATGAGGAGAGAGAGAGTGGGTAAAAGGGAGAGAGCAGGAGAGAAAGCACGGGGCATGTGGAACGGAGCCGTCTGCATGGGGTGACACGAAACTGACGCCTTTCACGAAACTGTCACGAAACTGACAATCGTTTAAAAAAAAAAAAAGAGAAGAAAGAAGAAAAAATAAGTAGAATTCTGGTAATTCTAGTTTTTAAAAAAAAATGCAATTACTTTTAGCTGTTGAGTACTTCATCCACCGTGGTTGCTTAGTGAGATCATGTAAGGCCATCTGCTATTAACTTGTTTTCCTGGACAGATGCTGGCAGTTTAACTGAGCACACCGCCACAGCGCAAGGGTCCATTCCACCTGTTTTCTAATGTGCTACAGGGTATATGGTCATAAGTAATTACTATACAGAAAAGAAAAGTAATGTTTATAGAATCTATTTTAAATAACATGTATGATATTAGTAGCTAGACTATTCTTAATTGTCAAAATTGATAAGGCACTTTTATTTGCACCTTTCTTTAATTTAAGACTTGTATATTTACCTAGTGATGTGTTGCATGTGCAAACCGAAATACAAGCGAAAAACCACCGACTCACAGAGGCTACATGTTGGAAGCTCCTACAGGTGTGTGTGTGTGTGTGTGCGCACGCTAGAGAGAGTGTGTAAGGATAAGATCGATGCTGGGTAAAGGCTGACCGAGAGGTGTATAGAGATGCATCGGGATTTTCGGCTCAGATCTGCTTTACAGAATGTGAAGTGTGGGCAAGGCTGAACCCGATCCTAGATCAGCATGTTCTATGACACTGCCAATCCATGTCTAAAACCGCTGCAACAGTATGAGGTATTAACAAGCTTGATTTTTGTTTTAGGCGTAATGCCCATTTTCAGCACAAATGTAAAGTTTAATAGTTAAAGCCTTTCCATTAAACTGTGGAACGCAGGAAGTGAGGTTTAGAATAATAAACAGTCATCATACAATGCACGTTAGTCAAGGGTTCCATCTAGTGGTGAAGATCCCACAGTATTTCTCAGTATCGTCCAGTACGTCTTGAGCATTGGTTTAGTAATGATACAGCGTACACACTTTCCTGTTTAATTCTGCTTTTATAGAACAGAGTTTTAGATGTACGTTTAAGTGAGGCTTTTGTTCTCAAACAGCTTTTCTGGAACAGCCTTTGCCCAGCTGTACTGGTAGTAAGGAGACAGTTAAAGAATCAGAAAAATATTCAAAGCCTTGTCTGGTAGTAAAACTTCTATTTTTCTAATATATACAGTGCATAAAAGCTGAAGAAAGAAGGAGAGGGAGAGAAAGAAAGTGAGATTATAAAGCACTTATTCCTGCAATAATTCGATTTTCGTGTCTTTACGT
This sequence comes from Noturus placidus, assembly GCA_022414735.1. NCBI lineage: Eukaryota > Metazoa > Chordata > Actinopteri > Siluriformes > Ictaluridae > Noturus > Noturus placidus. The sequence continues at coordinate 86,149 of JAFFST010052772.1, forward strand.
TTGGTCAATAGTAGTATTAGTGCATTTTTTTCCCCCCTGACTGCATAATCGTCTAATTGTTGCGTGTAAGTCCTTCAAGCATGCCATCGCAATTTCTCCTGACATTGAGTCCACAGAACATTCCAGTTAAATTATAATATGACTATTATAAAATGCACATGATGCAGAAACACCACTGATATTCCATGAACAAACATTTCTGCTAGTAATTCTGTATTCACTTATACCCCCCCACCACCGTTTCATAATCCTCCTTATACAATATACTATGTATTTTCCTCAGGGAAGAGTTGTACTTCTAACTCTGTTCGACTCAGTTAACGTTCATTTTTATGAGGTGATGATTGTTCCTGCCCTCCATTATTTCCTGTACCTACATTCTCAGTATATACCATAGTTATGAGACCAGGGTCAGCATGGCAGTACAGCACACTAAAATTAAACCTGACATTTATTACCATAGAGAATGTGCTTCAACAATCATGTAACTTTGACTCTGTGCATCTGCAATGTATTCGATTGATTGTTGCTGGCCAGAGATGTTAAAATTACACAGAAACATTCATCAAATCTGTGAATGACAATCCAGCAGAATATTTGAAATTGGCAGTGCGTGGACTTAAATACCAAATGCTCAGGGAGAACGTTTTACTAAAAGTACTGGAGGCAGACTATTTCTGTAACGTAGCATCATAACATTTCCAACATGTCATTGGTGTTTGGTTTGGTTTTTTTTTTTTTTTTATAATTTTTTTAAGAAGTACTTCTCTGGTCAGTGTGTAAGAGTCATCATTTTCACATTATATATTCACGTCAAATCCTACATCTCGCCACATCTCAAATGTCTAAAACAACAGTTCAAAAACGGTTCAGTGCAATCGCATTCTGCTACTAACAGGGTCCAACATCATAGAAAAACAAGCAATGAGCTAGAACGTCACCCCTTTTAGTGTAACCTTCACACATATTGTATGAATCTATGTGCCAAATACCTCTTGTACAATTAGCTCCACTAGCAGACTGCCCATGAGCCAGGAGTGTGTTACTAATACGGGTTTTGACAGGGTAGCCACTACTGTGGAGTTCCCTCTGAACAAGCTTTGATACGCAGAAGACTGTTGTAATTCTCTTCTTTTCAGTCTACTTGATCCATATCGTGGTGTCCTAGTTAATGCGAATTACAACGATACCCATTTGCACCGTAAAAACAACTGTACTGATGGGTTTTTTTTTTTGTCAGTGTAGTTTCTTTTAGGTATTAAAAGCAATACAGGCTGTAAAGTAGAAACTTTGGACAGTTTATTTTTTCAATCAAAAGTACTGAACCATCTCTGGATTTGTGGTATTGACATGTCGATGTCGACATGTACAGATAAATACTCTCACTTGTGAAAGATCCAGTTGCGCATCAAAAGTTTCCATATGGTGTGTTGTATTTTGTGTGTGAAACAGTGTCTTGAGATCTTTCTACCCTCTTTGTTAATTTCGTAAGAAGCAATATGTGTGTGTGTGTGTGTGTGTGTGTGTGTGTGTGTGTGTGTGTGTGTGTGTGTGTGTGTGTGAAACCCCAGACAAGGCTTTAATAAAGTACATAAGGAGCAGCAGGGTCAGCTGGTGAAGTGAATGGTATATGGATATCTTAGTTTTCCCAGGTTTCACACTTTTAGTAGCAATTTTGATCTCATCCATCAGGCTGGACAAGCATGACACAGTGCACGCCACTATCTTATTCGAATCCTTCACACCTACATTATGCAAATCTGCCACTGACAGGCCTATGCAGTCACAAATACCGCAGAACGAGTTTACACTGTACCATCGTAATAACTCCGTCATTCATTCTTAATAAAGGCACTTAGACTGCCAGAAGCCATTTTAATAATATTCTTAATAACATGTTCTAATACATGGAATTAATGTGTAATGTCATGCTTGTGAGGCCATTTTGATTTGAAGGTGAAAGTGTTATTTAGAGGTATGATTACCAATCATTTTCATTGCATTTTTTTAATGTGACCTTTTATCCTGAAAGCACAGCTAATAAAGTGAAATATGTTTTAGAATATAGCGCAAAAGACAAAAAAAAAGACAAACAAACAAAAAAAACTTTAGCCATAATCGAATGTCAAGCAATAATATATATGGTATATTATTATTATTATTATTATTATTATTATTCATCTTTGTGCATAGGCTTTGGACACCTGCATGTAAATACACCTCTTATTTATCACATTTTGTTTCTTTTCTTTTTTTTTCTCTCTCTCTCTCTCTCTCTCTCACTGATTATTTTTTTGTTTTGTTTTGTTTGTATATTTGACTAGTTCTGTTCCCAGGTGGAGAACTAAGAACTTCATATGGCCTGTAAACTGTACAGCTTGATTTCCCTCTCTTTCTCTCTCCCCCTCAGCTTTCTGCTTTTAATTCACTATATTTAATGTTATTATTGATCACATGTATAAAAGTAACTTTGTAACATCTGTCTGTATAGGTTTAAAAAAAAAAACGAAAAAGAAAATACTGCTATTAAGACCTACTCAGTGCAAATATTTATCTGTTTATTGGATACATCATGCTGTACAGTATCTCTGTTTTTAGTATACTTCTCTCTTTTAGAGTTAGTTTGATAGCGGTAGGGCGTGCTGACATTAAATTTTGTGTTAAACTGACGTGTGGTGCTAGGTAAGTTACTTTCGTGAACAAAAAAAGCAAACAAACAGACTCTTGACTCATAGACAAGGCCACTCGATTAGTTCATTCATTTCACTAAGTATTGATACATTCTTGATATTAGGACTCGTTAAGGATAAGGATAAAGAATAATGATCGTGGTAAATTTACTTGAAATCCCCAGCAAGTACCTGTATCAGTGTGCTAGTCTCGGGATTGCACTCTTGTTTTCTTCTCACTTTAAGACTATAAGTAAAAGCGGTATCATCTAATTAAGATGCTATTATTAAACGTCGCGTTTCTGATTCGTCACGGTTTTAAAGGAAAATGTTTAAGCTAAAGAAAAGCAGTATTGTGTCGATTCTTTTGATTGTTAGAACCACTGGCTAGACTTGTAGCTGTTCAATTTCGCAAATGCAATGCCTACTGGTACTTTTCTCAGAAATCCTACGCTGGAAAAAGTCTTTTCGATAAACGATACACAGACACATCAGAGCATATACTGGATGATAGAATTATTGGCAGCCTCGTTTTGGTTCTCTGTTTTTTGACTTAGCCTAGACAACAGCTTCATTCAGCATATTTATTTTTCTGCACTGATGTTTACGACATCACTGTCAATAATTACCAACTTAGTGCACACACACACACACATATACACACACTGTGGGTTAAGTGTTAAACATGTAATAGGTTGAAATTGTCAGTTGTAGGTTCATATTTGCTCAAGTATTTCATTTTCAATTTCTGTAGCAAGTATGACGGCGATCCTTGCAATAATACACAACAAACACCACTGAGTGCCTCTCAGTGGTCCAGGATGCAGAAATGACGTAGTTTTCGCTGTTCACTGTAGTCAAATGGTCATGTATTTGCACATGTAGGTGAATTCTATCCAAATTCTTAATGTCTCTTGTTTTTTTTTTTTTCTGTAACTGTCCTGTACTTTTGTTTTATGACCATGTGAACGTTTTCCACCGCTTGTAGTTTTCTGTGTGTTTCATTTCGCAAACTTGCAGTGCACGGTCAATGTTGCTTTTCTCCTTTACTTTTCTGCTGACATTAATATAACCTTGTGGAATAATGGTAAAACATGCATTCTGAATGTTTTTATTTTCAGACCCTGGTTTGCGCATTTGTAAAGGACAATAGACAATCCACGTTGCGTTCCCCCTATTTACAAAACTTCCCGTTTCTGTTCATTCTCGCAGACAAATGACTAATGCATTGTATTTTAAGTGTTCACCTGTGTATGGAAGATATGCATAATGCACATTTGGATTTCTTTCCTGTCGTGTGTTAAATGTGAGCTCGCAGGGGGGCTGGGTTTTACTCCACACACAGGCAGCATATACACGGGGAGGGAAAAATGCCAAGACAAGTTTGTGGTTGTCACAAATTTTTACATCACATGTTTGCTACTGATCTAACCGTGGGGAGAGATGATCATGTACCTTTTTATCCAGCTCTTTTGAACTCTATTTAGGAGGTAGTATCTTCACAATAATAGTTTTGCTCCTTCTCTTCGTCTGATTCTTAAATATGAAAATTAAGTATTTTGATTCATTTTGTAAATACAGCTGTAAAGAAAAATAAGAAATTTAATGTTGTCTTTTAAATACTTTTCATTCTAATATGAATGTTGTTATATTGTACTTAGAAACTGTACCTTTAATATTACCTTTATTAAAGTGCATTGGACACATCGATTTTAGATGTGCTTTATGTGCTGTTATCCCATAATAAAATTTACCGCTTGTAATTGGCTCTTATTTACTGTGTGACTTTTTTCAGGGGATATATTTTCTCCACATGTCCATGTGGGTTAAGTGTAAATGAAATTGTGTGTACATGGTGCTCTGTGATGGACTGAGTGTATTCCCATCTAACACACAGTATTCTTAGCAGGGGTGGAAAAAAAAATACAGAAAAACTACATTTAACCATACTGTACAGGTACTGGGGCATGGTGGCTTGGTGGTTAGCACATTTGCCTCACACACGGTTCAGGGTTCGACTCTCGCTTCTGCCCTGTGTGTGCGGAGTTTGCATGCCCTCCCCGTGCTTCCTCCAGGTACTCAGTTTCCTCCGCCAGTCCAAAGACTGTAGGCTGAATAGCATTTCCAATGGCATTGGCATTTCCAAAGGCACTGGAGGCAGATTGGCATTTCCAAATTGTCTGTGGTGTGTGAGTGTGTGCGATTGTGCCCTGTGATGGGTTGGCATGCCGTCCAGGGTGCCCCCTGACTTAAGTCACTTGGGATTGGCTCCAGGCTTCCACACAACCCAGGCGTGGCCTGGAAAATAGCTGAAAATTTGATTAAATTAAAAGTAGAACTATGGGGCCAAATCTGTTTGTCAAAGAATCTACATTTAAACTTAAGTATTGAAAAGTAAGAAGAAAAAAATTTGTAACCAATAAAAATTAACACTTCAAATGTTTGTTTGTTTATACTATTAAGTTGTTTGTTTTTAGTAGCATTTGACATTTCTAACAAGTACTTTAAAGGTCAAAATGAAAGTGCAACTAGTCAACAATTTGTTTTTGATTTTTTTTTTTTTTTTACGTAAATTTTTTTTTTAAGTTTATTTAAGTAACACTCAATATTCATTAATACTGGAGTGACATAAAAATCTTCCAAAACAGTACTTACCTACAGATACAGTACAATTACTTGAGTATTTTCCACCCCTGGTTCCTGGTATTGACTTTGGATCTACCTCAACCCTGAACAGGATAAAGTGCTTACTGAATATGAGAGCATGAGTAGAAATGTCTCCAAGTGTACAAACCACGCCCCTTATAAGTTACGCCCAGAGTAAATAGTAAACATCTGTCAGGATTGCAAACCACGCCCACAACAAATACGGTTAGGCTCAGGGAAATTGAATGAATTTGCGTGCCTGGAAATACGCAAATTTCCTTATAATGGGCGTTCCTTGTAATAGTTTTGTAAATCTTGGAAGACACAGGCAGACCCTTCTCAATTGATGTGTTCGACTTCACGAGGTGCTGCGCAGACCGATCGGCGACGGTGTTGTCCGGCTTTAGATGGCACCGACGCCACGTTACTGTGACGTGTGGCATCAAAGTATCGCGATAGTGATGCAAGAGCAGCCGGCGCCCTCCCGCTCCGTCCCTTCATCCCCCCTCACCTCTCCCTCTCTCTCTTTTTAAACATTTATTTAACAAAAAACATAAATGTAACACTTCGAAAAATACAAAATGTTTGACATAACGGATTCTATAACAACCTAAAACATGAGTAAAATTTTTACAAGTATTATATATGATGAACAATAAGGATAATATTCATAAGAAGAAAAGATATTCACACATTAAAGAAGAAAAAAGGAGAAAAGGAAAAAAAAAAATGGGGAAAAAATAGAGAAATACGTGTATATTAAAACAAATATATTCAAGATATACGTGTATATTCAAACAAAACATTTATTTTAATTGTTATTTGTATATGTACAATATAACAAATTTGGGGGCGCACGGTGGCTTAGTGGTTAGCACGTCCGCCTCACACCTCCAGGGTCCGGGCTTCGAGTCCCTCCATGTTCGCCATGTTTGCATGTTCTCCCCGTGTGTCGGGGGTTTCCTCCGGGTACTCCGGTTTCCTCCCCCAGTCCAAAGACATGCATGTTAGGCTGATTGGCGTGTCTAAAGTGTCCGTAGTGTATGAATGTGAGTGTGTATGTGATTGTGCCCTGCGATGGACTGGCACCCTGTCCAGGGTGTACCCCGCCTTGTGCCTAATGCTCCCTGGGATAGGTTCCCCGTGACCCTGAAAAGCAGTAAGCGGTTGAAGATGGATGGATTTAACAATTTTATAATTTTTTTGTTTGAATATACACGCATACTTTTCTCTATTTTTTTCTTTATTTTTTTCCTTTTCTCCTTTCTTCTGAAAGTTGGTTTGAAAGTTCTTGTAAGGTTTCAAAATAGATCTTGGAATGGGAGACATTAGGTGTTCTTTCCGACCACTTACTTCTGTGTATGTAAAACTTACCAAGTACTATTATAAGATTTAACATAAAGATGTGATTCTTGTCTGTATCGTTTTTGTCATAATAATAAAAAAAATCTCTTTTATTTATGTTAATTTTAATTCCACTTAACGTATTAAATAAACGTTCAATATTGATGTGCGCATGCGCAGTAAGCCCTTCAAGGACAACCTGACGGGAGGACGAAGTGTCAGGACACCGGCCGCAGCCCGAGTCGAACACACCTTATGTTTCGACATTTTAAAAGTTATAAGCTGGTAAATAAATAGAGACAGTCAGTTTTTATTAAACACCGAACACACTTTGACTCGAGCACATGAGTAATGTAAACTGGATGATGAAATAATAACGTAATCTAAATGTAAACTAGATACCAACGGAAAAAGTGCTTGTGTGGAACTGTAACTACATTCGTTGTTCCTACACGGTCAGTTTTTCCTGTTGCACTGTTTGTACCGGTCGAAAAGATGTAGTAGGCGTTATTTTATACCCTATATAGTGCGCTTTTGTATGGAGAAAGGAGCCGTTTTTGGATATTAACACTGTTTGTGTCCACGGGCATGGAGCTGAAGTGGTAAGATCATTGAAGTCGTTAGATAAGCATTTTATACTCCTTATTCTAATTATTGTGTCTCAGATCAGGCTGGTCTCACGTGGACACCAAGCTAGTAGTGATGGGAAGTTCGGATCATTTTACTGACTCGGATCTTTGAATCTCGTTCATGAACGAATCGTTTTTTCCCCCCGAGTCATTTCGTTCATTTCAGCAGAATATAATTCAAATCTCTCTGTCTATCTGTCTGTCTGTCTGTCTGTCTGTGTGTGTCTGTAAACGGTTCTCTCTCGATCGAACCGAATCACTCTCTTAAGACAACTCGTTGTTCCCGAGTCATAGTAAAGATTCGTTCAAAATGAAAGAATCATTGATGAACAACACATCACTACTAGCTAGGCAAACCTAAGACAGTCGTTTTGCTTGGTTTAAACCTATCTTGAGTTTGAAGATGCTGGTCAGTTGTTTTGCCTAATTCAGCTCTCTGCACAGGGATCAGGCTCCTGTCACAAACCTGGGCCCCTTTTCCAAAGATGTCTTTGAGAAATTCTCTCTGGCGCCCACCATTAAAGAGCTCTGGGCCTTGTTACAAAGGTAACGTCACTTCATCATTTTTTTTGCAATAGTTTATATGAAATTCATATATCCTTTGCTGGTTTCATACTGTGGGGGAAAATGTGTTCACAGCTTTTTTTTTGTGCTTTTTCGATGCGATACCGATCTCTGAGTAGTGCCACATACCTGATACTCACATCCTCACTGTCTACAGGCTTCCCAAGACAAGACATTTCATATATAAGCCATGTCCTGAAGTCATGCTTTACATCTGTTTGTGTTTCTGTATATGATCTGTGTTGAGTCACTCAGAATGACACATTTTCACAGAATGAAGCCAGCTTTACATTGTAAGATTTCTGGCACAATTAAAATCACATATAAAAGATTCATTTGGTTGTGAGTTGAGAGCTACAGTCTTGGATCTGTGACATGCTCACCAAAGACCACTGAGGACGAAGTTCTGGCAGTGTACAAAAGTTTTTGAGAAAAATCTCAGAATGCGATGGTTGCTAAAAGCTAACAGTAGGAGAGTGGCATAGGAAGACATGAAACTCAGAGTGCAGTTACGAATATAGTGTGTGTGTGTTTTTTTTTTGTTTTTTTTTTCCCCCAGGTACTCTAGTTTCCTCCCTCAGTCCAAAGACATGCGTTGTAGGCTGATTGGCATTTCCAAATTTATTTCCTTATGAAAATAAATGCATGAGCTGAGCAGTTCGGTATGTGTGGGATTTTTCAGCGTCCATTTTATACAGCTGCGAGGATGCATGTATGATAAATCCACACCAAATTTCACGTACATCCTGGAGGTTCTACACACACTTTGGTCTTGTGGACAGCCCTGGTCTTGTTCTCTGGTTCGAGCTTTCCCGAGTGGGTGTTCCTCAGGGTTGCAGTATTGCTCCTCAGCTATTAATTACTCACATGTTACTGGTTTGGAAAGTGTCTCCAGACAGCATGTTGCCATTTCACTGCCATGCTGATGACATTGAATAATCCAGAATATCCTGAAACTGAACTGATTTCTTTTCCAGCCACCTTTAAACAGGTCAGTATAAACAGTACTATTCAGTATGAATAGTTTCTTTACTTCCTTCCCAAGTTAAGAATCTCGGTGTCATTAGATTCAGCTTTTTTCTTTGATCATGATATCACATGTCACCAAGACAGATTTTAACCACCCGAAGCCAGACTCATCACTTGTTTGTCAAACCCCAGAGATTGTATTATTGCAGTAGTGTTTTGCTTGGAGGGGCTGAATATGCTACAACATGTTAAGAATTCAATGGCTAAATGTGATCACCGGTATTTCCCATGAGCATTTTACCCCCACCCTTAAACGTTTACATGGGCTTCCAGTCTTTTGCCTTCCTCCACACCCTGAGTGCTTGTCAATGCTCAAATTGATGTTTCCTTGCTCCTCCGTCCTCCAGCCCCAGACATGGAAATCGATCGACGTCAATCATCTTGAAGGACATATGAATTCTCCATTTGTACCGTGAGGAGGCGAGTAACGAGGAGTGAGGAAGCTTCCACAGGTGCGACAGTAGGAGCGAGGATAGACTGGTGTATCCTATGCGCAAATGTTGCTTGTCGAAAAACCTGATGCACGTATTAATTCCTCTCCTCGTTTACATCTGCCACAATCTCAAACAAAAAGTCCTTTTATGGTGTGAATTTTGTGGGAAATATAATTAAATAATAATATGCTTACGATGAGAATTGTAATAAATTAAGCCTTGTGTGTTTGGATACTCAAAGCTGCTCAAAAGTTGCAATCGTTTATGTATTGTTTATTAATTCATTGTTGAATAACCCAGACATGTCACATACTATCAGTGCATTTTGCTTTATTAGGTATATTGTTATTAACCAGACTCCAACAACATAACGACAGATCCCTGAAGCGCAGTGAGGTAATCCACCTCGCTTCGGTTCCTCTCTTCTCACATCTCATCCTTGCGTTCTTCTCTCATATCCTAACCGGGTGTGGCTAAGATGCGAGGAAAGGAAATGAGAAGCACCTCTTGATTTGTATGTTCTAGGTATTTCAGTATTGCAGACCCAAAACTGGAATGCTCTGCCTCAGTTTCTATGTTTCCACCTCCTTGAACCACACAGTGCATGATAGACTTTATAATATGATCAACAAAATAAAACAGAGAGGCTGTTGAAGGAACCGCTGTTTATAGCTGACATAATCAAGTGAGAATAGGATCTAACTAGTTTTGTGGATGTTGCACAACATTAATAATTAGCAAATTGCTGTGGTATGAGAGGAATAAAGCACCTTGGGACATTGCTGAAAAAAAAAACTTCACTTCACACCAGTATTGTTGATTGATTATTTTCCTATAAGAGCATACTTAGTGTTTTATTCCTTACTTATTACTTTATTAACAAGGCTCCAGAGTTTGCATGTTCTCTCCGGGTTCTCCGGTTTCCTCCCTCAGTCCAAAGACGTGTGCTGTAGGCTGACTGACATTTCCAAATTGTCCGTAGTGTGTGAATGTTTGCCCCGTGATGGTTGGTACGCCGTCCAGGGTGCTCCGAGTCCCCTGGGATAGGCTCCAGGCTCCCCTTGACCCTGTTTATTACTTATGTTCTTTACTTTCATACCTTTTTAGTATTTTGTCTTTTCTTTATACACAGGTATATTGGATATTTTACATTTCTGTGGTGTTTTATTATTTACATACATTCCTCATGTCCTGTTTTACCTTTAAAGCCCTGATGAAAAAGCTGATGTGAAAGAAGACACTAAGGTAAACCCAGCTGCTCACTCCTCACAATCCAGTTGCGCCAAAAGTATCAAATCCACGCCACAGACCAACATCAGACATGGCCACGGAACTTCAGACCGCAAAGAAACTCCTCCTAAATGTAAGAATGCCGTTTCTGAGGTTAAGAAACAAGAAAACTTCCCTACACCGAAAGTGCCCTACCCCTGCTTCTCCTCTCTCCTCCACAAAGAAAGAGTGATTCGTATGTGCTCTCTTAAGAACAACAAGCAGGACTCAGTAACACAGGTACAGTCAGTATACTCATCATCATCTAAAACTGAACTTGGAACGATGCTTAAAAGCCTAGAACCATTCTCTCAACTTTATTCTATTTTTTAATCAGAAGTTAATAGAGAAGGTGAAGATGGAGGTGGCAGAGTTTATGAAGTACCTACAAGATGTCGCTAAAGTCTGTGCTGATGATTATAACTTCATGCCCGTGGGAGCTTCTCGCTATTCAGAGGTACAGCATTATTCCTCAGAGTCTTACAAATTCTGCACGCCCTTAAGCAATGTCTCTTCTACTTGTCTTTGCATTGCATCTTAGTCATTTAAGTGAAAATGACGTTTTATACGTTGGGTTAACAGGAGTATTTTAAACATTGCTTGGACCACATGAGGAACTATTCACAAGTTTACAGTATTCAGGAAATCACCAGTTTAACAGGGGGAAAATTTGTCTCCGACATTTCCCTCAACTTTGAGAAACAGCTGCTTGCAATGGTAAGATACCGTTCCCAATTTATTATAATGCCACTTTATGTAGGGGTGGATGATCTGACCAAAAATCACGATTTTTTAATTAACGTGCACCTTGTTACTGTAGTTTTGCTCACAGATGGTAGAAATACAGTAATGTTGCATTTAAAAAAAAAAAAAAAAAAAAAAGCAACTGTTTGATGTTTTTGGTCATTTTTTATATGAAATATATATAATGTAAAATATAAAAAAGGAAAGAAAGAAATAACTTTAATATTTGACTGTTTATGAAAATTCTATTATCAGTCAGGGGGTTCCAGTCCATTTGTAATGATTATTATTGTTTAATTTAATTATTAAAAGCTTTTAAGACATTTCTACATATCATCATATCGCCCAGCCCTAACTTGATGGCATGTATTGATAACTCCTGCACCTTCTCTTTAGGGCACCGTGGAGATGGTAGAAAAACGACCACTGCCAGAGAACACACAGCTTGCTGTGGATTACGAATCCATTTCAGCTGTGAACCCTCCAGTTAAAAAGGCCATTCACTTCCACACAGTAAGTGATGATGCTTTAGCTCCAGCGTCCCTTTTCAGTCTTGAGCTCGGGTTAGTGTCTGTGCGGAGTTTCTATCCATGATATTCCTTGACCCTGAGCATGATAAATCAGTTACTTTTCTAACAATTAGGATATCGAGTTTTTATCTTCTTAATTCAGTTTTTCTAAGAAAGAATGTTTTTATACCATGTAAATATTATAGGAACGCTGCTCAGGTCATTTTGTCAGAATAATAGCGAATCATATCGAGGATAGAATAAAAGTGTTTGGTCTGTGTAAGTCAAATCATAATATGGTTATTATAGTTTCTGTCACATTGCCTTCTTATCTTGTTTGTACCTGTACACGTGAATATGCGTGTGCCATTCCTTAACAAGCGTATAGGCTGTGTGTATTTTTTCATTAGTTTTGTTTGCACTGCTGATATTCTATATGAAACTAAGAGCTTTAGCTAAATAATTGTTACACTTAATCTGAAAAACATGGCTGATTACAGTCTACAGGCAGTGGATGGACTCAACTGATTTGGTGAAAAGGCCACTAGAGGGTGCTATTAAATCTGTTCTTGATTAGGAAGCACTGGGTGATTGTAGTTCTTTCACAGAAAGTGTGAACCATCCTGTTCGACTCTCTGTTCTTGTTTTGCAGCCTATCAGCAATGACTCGAATGCCAAAAAGCTCAGCGCTACATATGAGCCACATGTGTGTCTAGCAAAAGAGGCCTTTGTCCAGCTGCTGAACAACAGTCTTGGGTTTACTGAGGCCTGGGAACTGCCAGTCTGTGTGAAACTAAACCCTGCAAACGGTAAGAAGTGTCCTATGATCCCTCATCAGATTCAGAAGCAACTTGTCACTGTATCTGTAATGATAAGATTGGAAGAGAAATTATGTACTAGATCTTGGCCAAGATACAAATGGCATCTTCTACTAGCACACCATTCAGTGTGAACAAATGAACACATCCTGAGTGGTTGAACACAAGCCCTGATTTGGAAGTAACTAGTTGCTAAATGGACCTAATGTGTACGGTGATTGCTGTACAGGAAGCACTCATAGTAAAACGGTGTACATCGACCCTCCTCTGCTGAAGACAGAGATGACCTGGAGAGAGAGAAATCATCTCTTTCACGAGGAGAATGTAAAACTGGCATACAAGAAGACCGGCTCAAATCCTGTGTTTTTCCTCACGACAGAGGACTACTGCAACAGAACCGAGTTTGCCACAGAAGTAAGTGCTCGCTTCAGAGGAAAAATGTTGCTCCTTTTCAATCCTATTTTAGAAACCAGTAAGTGTGATGATTCATGTGTTTTTTTTTTTATGATGTCTGTTTATGTTGTTTAGGAAAAGAGCAGTAGACAAGTTGTTTCATTTGACAGCAATGATCTAGATTTTGAAGTAGATTTAACCGACTTGGAGTCATTTGGGGAGGCTTATCAACCGAAAAAGAAAGTCAAGCGCAATGATTCGGAAAATCAAGCGCCTACTAAAAGTGAATCATTGGGATTATCGAAACCTAAAGTAGAATTGGACCAAGGCAAAACCTTGCACACATTAACTGAACAAGCTTCCACACCTAAAGATGTTATATCAGTATCTACACAGGCAAAGAAAGAAGCGCAAGAAGAAGCCAGGACGAGTGTGGAGGATAGCTCAGTGGACGAAAGTGCTGAGACTACTTTGAATTCTGTGTCTGATGAGGACCCTCTGAGTTCGAGTGTAGAAGAGTCCGCAGAATGTACGCCAGCCAAGCGACTAAGGCATTCCTGTGTAAACATTGATTCTGATGATGAACGCCTCATTATTGATGACCCAGAGTCCCCATTTCGCAGCATAGTAAATAAGAAGAACCAGGTGACACCAGCAGCTCTGGAGAACATCACTGACCCAAACACATCATCTGTCAGTGATCTGAATGTGCCCGTATGTCCCAGCAGCTCTGCTCAAGGAGCTAAGAAAGCAGCCAAAAGACCCAGAGTCTCGGCGGATTGCGACCAACTTGGGCAAATTTTGCGAATGCAAAATGCCATGCTGAAATCCACGACTACTAAAAGCCAAGAAACTCCAAAAGCACCATCTGCAGACTGCTGTCCACCGGAACTGAAACCCAGCAACCACCCTGTGTCTCTGGTCAAATCTAGTGTGTCCTCGTACCTGGACATGGAATCCAGAGAAGGGCTACAGAATGAGGCTGCTGCTCCTACCACCTCTCAGCCTACAGCACAAAGAAAAAGTCAGTATTCGTTTATTTTCTTCTTTTGTGGATGGCTGTCATTACAGTGACAGACTAACTGTTATTCTGTGCCTCTTGAGCGCTTCATTATTTCTGGTCAGAAATTGAGTTGCATTAGTACTGTATGTCTATGAGATCGACACCTATTTTAGTGTCACTACAATCATCATGTAATGACTGGAGTTGGCACTTTAGTCATCCCAAATATGAGGTGTTTTGGAGTTCTGGGTGCTCAAATTTTGTGTGTGTGTGGGGGGGCAGGACTGCTGAGAGAGGAGCTGCTGGTGAGTGCTGAGGATGAAAAGGACTATGAAGCTCCTGAGGAGGGCAGTGTACTGTACAAACTCTACAGCCTGTTAGATGTGCTGCTGATGGTGCGCAGCACTGTGTCCATTGCTCATCCCAGACATGACCAACACACTTTCAGGGTAAGTGGGGAAATTCCAAACTAAAAAAAAATCTAATTTGTGTTTACATACTGAAACAAGGCAACAGTCCAAATCCAGTCTCTAAAAAAGAATCAAAAGCAAGACTCCAAAGTTTTGTCATGACCTTCTTGGTCAGACCTGATTTGAAGAAGGCACTGTGTGACAGCTGGCAGAATTGGAATGGGTATGTATGGTGACATAGGAAAACCTTTCACATGGTCATATTTGTTGTACTATATAGATATGAAAACTGCTATGTGTTTCCCTTTTGCATCTTTCTCGGTCTGAAGTCAAGTTCTAGCATTTTAAAATGAAAAAAGAGAAAATCCCATTTAAATATTTCATTCCATTTATACTGAATGATGCCTCGTCTACAACTACATTTATAACCTCATCTACTAATGGGAAAACATTCCTGCCTGGTCTCTGTTCATGCAAACATCAGTGGGGAAATAATCATGAATTCAGTCAATTCATAAATACACTTCTCCATTCATCCATCCTCTACCGCTTACTCCTTTATCAGGGTCACAGGGAAACTTGAGCCTATCTCAGGAAGCATTGGGCACAAGGCGGGGTACACCCTGGACAGGGTGCCAGTCCATCGCAGGGCACAATCACATACACATTCACACACCCATTCATACACTACGGACACTTTTCACATGCCAATCAGTCTACCATGCATGTCTTTGGACTGGGGGAGGAAACCGGACTACCCAGAGGAAACCCCCGACACACGGGGAGCACATGCAATCTCCACACACACATGGCCCTGGCGGGACTCGAACCCCGGACCCTGGAGGTGTGAGGCGAACGTGCTAATCACTAAGCCACCGTGTGCCCTAAATACACTTCTATTTGGCTGAAAAAACGTGATATTCAGCATGTTTTCATGTTATCCAGCTGCCTATTCAGAGGTTTGAGGCAGATATTAATGGAAAGAGCAGGCATTTGTTACATGTGATGATGTGTATCAGCTGTAAAACCTAACACACTAAATATCTTCTTGGCATAAAATACATTTCAAACATTGATCCAGTAAATATCATCTGATCTCTGTTCTTGTTTTTCCACATTCACTTGAGCTAAACGTATACTTACTTTGCCCTGAGCAATTTGTACATTGCTGACTGTTGAGTTACACTATATGACCAAAGATTTGTGGACTCCTGATAATCACACTCATCCCAAATGTAGTCCCCCTTTGCTGTTATAATAACCTCCACTCTTCTGGGAAGGCTTTTTAATAAATGTTGGTGCGTGCCTGTAGGGATTTGTGCTCATTTAGCCATGAGAGCTTTAGTGAGGTCAGGCCCCGATGTCAGGTGAGAAGGCCTCAAAGGTGTTCAGTGGGGTTAAGGTCAGGGTTCTGTGCAGGACACTCGAGTTCTACTCCAACATTGGCAAACAATGTCTTTGATTTAAAAGCCAGATCCAGTTCTTAGGTCATAGCATAATTGCCTGTCACTAGTACACACACACAAGTGCACTTTATTATGGGTACAATTAGTACAGGGATAACTATTGATGTATTGTGCCCTGCGATGGACTGGCACCCTGTCCAGGGTGTACCCCGCCTTGTGCCCGATGCCTCCTGGGATAGGCTCCAGGTTCCCCCGTGACCCTGAAAAGGAGTAAGCGGTTGAAGATGGATGGATGGATGGATAACTATTGATGTTGTATGCAACTCTAAGTTGTATTAGAATTTCTTGGTGTGTTATATTCTGTCAAGCAAAAAGAAACTAACTATTTATCCTGTACTAACATGCCTATTTAAATGATATTTAGCTGAAAATTCGGGTGACATGTTGTACACCTCCTAGGTCTAGCCTAAACTTGTAGCTCAACCACTACTGAGAGCTTTTTTTTTTTTTTTGCTAGGCGTGATCTATTTGATCAGTTTATGATAAATGAGCAGCAGAGTGTCTCATCACTGATCTATGTATAGAATAACAGTATAATCTGTGTTGGTACAGGCGGTCCCTGTGCATGTGCTGCCCAAGCTAGAGTACCAGCTGTGTTACGGAGCTGAGAGTCTGACCCATACTGAGGCGTGCCAGCTGTGGGCTGAGCAGCAGCTTCACTCCAGCATGGAATCTTTCATAGGTAAGATGTTCGCATGGTTTCAGCCAGGCTGCATATTTCACTAGAACTCCGATGCATTTATCATCAGGTAATAATAGGACAGCTTGGCCTTGTAGTAATGAGAGACGAATGACTTAGTAAGCCCTTTAGCTGGGGCTCTGTCTAGCAAAATAAACAATGTCACCATTAAAGTAAACATATCATACATACAAGTCCGCGTCTGATATTTTCCATAGAAATACTCAGAAATGTTGTTTATACCACGTAATTCTGGAGAATTTACCATTAAGAAGTGGTACTGTACCAGCTTAGGTAAAGTTCTTTCCCTAGAGTAGCTGCAGAAAGTGCAGACTGACTGAGTCAGTGTGGACAGGACAGGGTGGAGTCAGTGGTTAGAGGAAGCATCTAACCCCCCCCCCAACCCCACCCCCGACCGTTTACACATGCCTCGCGCATGACGCACATAACCTTTGTGACTGTTTGGAGCCACTATTGCCATAGCAACTATTATTTCAACAAAAAAAAAAAAAAAAAAAAGCAAATCACTTGGTCAGCAAACGGTTCTAGTTTTCAGAAAAATGTGTAGTTTGCACTTTTTCCCAGTCCTGGATAAGAAACAGATTATATATCCACACTGATTGTGTAGTTAGTCCAACAGTTAAAGCTCTATGCGTAAAAGGCACCAGTATTGTTTAATATATAGAAATTAACAGAATGAGGAATTTTATGGTTTTTTTTATGGCCCAACTGATTCACTAGAGAAAGCAGTGGCTAAATATGTATGCACTCCTCCTGAAAGAATGCAAAGGGAGGCGAAGTGTTATCCTCTCTTTTCTGTCAGACATTCCTTTAGCTTTGTTAAGGAATCTAGTCTTTACTGGATTTAATCCAGGATCTAGCTTTCTCAGTGACAACCTGCCCAGCCTTGGCCTTGCTTTCACACTGATTTGTTGCATTTCTCTGGCAAGGCTGTTGTAATGTGTGTTGTAATGATGGATGGTCCAGTTGATGAAAATGCATAATTGATTGATCTTTGGAAATACTGTAATAATAATATATTTTTTAGAATGTACTCTTTCAGAGTATACACAGAGATATATTAGAGATAGTATCGTATGTCATTGCAGATGATTTGTAATTCAAATCCAAAATGTATTCACTTCTAACAGTCCACAGAAGCAGTGGTTATTGGTGGTGCCTAGACTTGAATAAGCTCCCTCACTGGAAAGCTTGTGTTGCTGATTGAGGTACTGGGTAAAAACTGTGCTGTCTTTTGAATAAGTAACCATGCAGGTAACTCTATGAAAATTTAATACAAGTGAACTGTTATGAGCTTTGTCAGTTGTCCATGTCAATTGTTCATGGTTTTCTTGTAACCCTTTGTCTATAAACCTGACACTTTATCTTTGTTCTCCACCCATAATGACTAGCTTATATTGCTGGTTGCATTTATTCATCTCATGGATGTTTACAATCTCTCTGTGATAATGTACTCATTCATTCTATTGGATGTTGGATCATTGGGAAGTTTCTCACAGTTCCTGAGCTCATGCAACATGTGGAGACGTGTCTGTTCTGTATGCTCTGCTCTACAATAATTCACATGGCCTTCAGAGCCAAATTGTGTGACGCAATACTCGCTTTGCAACAGCATGTCACTGCCTGACCGTGCCCTGCTCATCCACCACTATCCATCACAAATGAAATTAGCATGTCATTGGGAATTCAGTATGCCTCCAGTAGCAGTACAGCCTAAAAATCACCTACAGTGATATTACTATGAATGCTCTGTTTGTGTGTGTATATGTGTGTAGGTCGGATTAATGCACACACATCAAAGGTGGTTCAGCTTCAAGAGCTCAAGCCTGACTGGATCCAGAACACGTCCTGTGATTTCAAGTACACTCACTGCATCCCCTCATTTCCCTTTTCCTTTCATTTTCTAGGCTAGTCGCTGTGTGTAAAGTCAGATATCACATGATTACATATCATCATTATTGCACACCTGATGTGTGCATGTATTAATGTTTGATTAGCGTAAATGTTTTTATTTATTTATTTATTTATATATATATATATATTTTTTTTTTCCAAATCCTATCTGGATTTATCTTCATACAAATGCATTTTTGATGAACCCTTTTAATCCTTTTTTTTTTTTGTCTTTCCAGACCAGCTAGGTGCTTGAACACACTCCTCCACATACTGAAAAAAGTCATGAGGTAAGATATAGGTTTCTCTCATTGTCTATAGGCTTTTATATATGTGTGTGCATGTGTGTGTGTGCACGTCTACATTATTGAGTCAGTACAAA
Organism: Noturus placidus; assembly: GCA_022414735.1. Classification (NCBI taxonomy): domain Eukaryota; kingdom Metazoa; phylum Chordata; class Actinopteri; order Siluriformes; family Ictaluridae; genus Noturus; species Noturus placidus. The sequence goes on from JAFFST010052772.1 coordinate 105,051, forward strand.
AAACATTAGAGTCCCAAAGAGTTTTCTGGCACAAAAATAAATGTTACAGAAAAATGTTTGTATGTCATTAAAGAGAGCAGCATGTTACGCAAGAGACACTTTTCAGTCGTCACAATAAATATCGATATAAAGATATAAAACTGTAATTTTTTGTGAAGAATCAACAACAGGTGGGACACAATCATGAAGTGGAACGAAATTTATTGGATATTTCAA
>JAFFST010052772.1:112737-124172 GCA_022414735.1 Noturus placidus
CATTATGTGTAGCTTTTGAGGATCTTCTGGTGGACCTTACTGTGTCAAGCAGCTCCTATTTAAGTGATGCCTTGATTGTGAACAGGTGTGGCAATAATCAGACCTGGGTGTGGCTAGAGAAATTGAACTCAGGTGTGGACAACCACAGTTATAGTATGTTTTAACAAGGGGGGCAATCACTTTTTCACACAGGGCCATGATGGTTTGGATTTTTTTTCACCTTTAATAATAAACACCTTCATTTACAAATTGCATTTTGTGTTTACTTGTGTTGTCCTTGACTATTGTTTAAATTGGTTTGATGTTCCGAAACACTTAAGTGTGACAAACATGCAAAGGAACAGGAAATGAGGAAGGGGGCAAACACTTTTTCACACCACTGTAATGAGACTCACAGATGTGAACCTCGACTACCAGTCTTCGTATTGTGTAACTGGTGAGAGTTACTGCAAATTTCTATATGGAAAACATTGACAAGAATGAATAGATTATTTATTTCAATTGTACACAAGTTTAGTGCTAATTTTGTGAATTTCCGTTAAATCAGGACAAAAGAAATGATGATTTGGTGTGTGCTACAGTGGCTGAGCTGCATTACTGGAAGAATTCGTGCTTAGGAGACACACTTTCGCTGTTTAATCATTTTGAGTTTTGAAGCAGTCACAAAATCAGGTTTGTTGTGAATGCAGTTTCCTGTTATTTACCAGTGATTGCCATTTTTTCAACATACGCATGAGAGCACGAAGACAATAAGCGTTATCAAAACTTTACTATGTGAGTTTTTAGTTCAGTTGGGCCTATGAAAACATTTATACAGAACTTAAACTTAATAAAATATTGACAAATAAGGCCAACTGAAAGTACTTCGTTCACTGTAGGAGGAAAGTTAATGCTAAAAAATAATCAATGAAAAATACATGATGGTGGACATAAAAAAAAATGTAAAAATGAGTAATGCTTTATCCTCAGTGCTGATGTGATGAACTGGCTGCAGTTTTCTTGCAGACTTTTATGTATCTGATGTTCTCACATTTAAAAGCTAATGATTAGTTTGAAACCTGCTATTAAGACTTGGTTTTGCTCTCATAAGCTGTAATCAAACACTAAATGTGTATTTTGGTGTCTAGTTTAAACACAAACTGTAAGGGTGTGTACCTTCAGAGAGAATAGATTATTAATAAACATCTGTGCATAGTATTATCATCAATCTCATCTTTCTTGCTCAATATTTGCTTTCTTACTCATAATACTTATAAGATACAAGGTTGAGTTCTAAAGATCTGCTTCATGTATAGCTTTTAAACCGACAGAATGAGCATGCACAAAAGGCAGGCTTGTGTTTCAGTGGTGAATGGAGGACTGATGTGCTGGGATCATCAGGGTGGAGTTTCTCCTGCTGTGTGCTAGAGGAGGAGGCACTACTGCATTAAGGGGAGGGAACAACTCCTGGCAGAGGCCGTGGTATTTAACCACCACACCCTTTTTACTTTTCATAGCTGGAACTGTTCTGCATCATCTGCTTGTTTAGGTAAGTTCAAACCCCAAACCTACTGAAGAACTACAATAACCGAAAGGTTCTGTAGCATCTAGTCTAGTGTATGGAGGGAAAATGTTGCATTGGCAACCTTATTGATGCTTATTCCTTCCTGCTAATGTGCTCGGCTCAAGTTAAAGCTACAGTGCAGTTTTTTTTCCATCAATAACATAAGATGTCTCTTTATAAGGAAGAAAGACACCGTTTAAACAGACTTAAACATTTGCAAAATTAGTTTTGAGGTGAGTGTTTTAGGGAGCAGAAGTAGACATGGCATAATTCTAGCTCACATGCTTAAAGGATTTTCCCATTCTTGTGTGATGAGAGAATGTCTCTCTCTCTCTTTCTTTACTCTCACACTCTTAAAGGTGTGTCCTTTCTCATAATGGCCGTATGCATTTTATCTAAACTCAAAAGACCAAAGGACAGCCTTATCATGAAATGAATCCCCACCTTGATACCGAATTTTGTTAGGGTGAGGCTGTAGTTTCACTGTTTGTTTGGTTTCTATGTAAATAAGGCTGTTGATATGGCTGATTTGTCTTCTGAACAGTAGCCAGGAAGTGGGGAAAAAAAACCTGGCAGTACTCTCAAGAGCTTTACTTTGGACCTCTACTCCACAAAGAAATCATGGCTGCAGTTTAATCTACCTGAAATTCTATGTTTCTGTTGATTTATTATTTGTATTATTCAGAAGCAGTCTAATGACTCATGAAGCACTTACTTCTGAGTCAACACATCCCTCTTTGTGCTAGACCTTAATAGAATTTGGACTTAGTGAACTGAACATTGATGTCTGGCTCACCCTAAGCTAACACAGCCTGTGCTTTCTTGAGTTCGATTACATAACGCTCCCACTGTGACTCAGGCAGCATGGGGTTCTTAAACGACTCTGTTCTCACTTCCCTTCCAGGGCTTCCCCTCCTTTTTACAAAACTGAATTTCAACCCTTTAACTAAATTACAAGCAATTTTTAAACTATTATTAACATGCACAAATTGTGTCTTACAGAACGTCTAAGATGGCACTGGTGTCTGATTTCCTCGGTCAGCTGACACTTAATTTTGGGGTAGGTTTTCCTAAGATTAAAGGAAACTCATTTCTGTCCCACATCAAGTCGAAGTCCAAACTGTAACATTGCGTTCTTTTCAATCTCGTGTTTCAGTCGAGCGAGCCCACCTATCCTACTGTGATTCCTGCAGCTGATTTTGATCCAGACAAAGATGCTGCCAGAATAGAGACCGCTATCAAAACTAAAGGTGAGCAAAAGCATTATGCTCCATCTCCTTGTCTTTCTAGTTCCTGTGAAAGAATATGTTTAGAGGTGATTACAGTATGCAGTTGACTGGATTTACTGAAGAGCAAATGTTGGCCAGAATCATGAGCCTTCATGAGTCATCATCCTGTGTGGAAGCTCTTACCCACACATGGAAAGTTCAGGGTGAGGCATTTGTGACTGTAGCCTGCAATCAACTCAACACATGCACATTAAAGCCTTTTTTCTCTCTACCAGTGGAAAATTCAAATATAGAGTAAGAACTTGTCATGTTAACAAAATATATATCAATCATACAACCATGTTCCCCTCATTATCCTGGAGGGTTTTTAAAAATGCATTTGAAAAAATTGTATCTGTACAAAATAGCATAAAAGGTTTTAGTAAAAACAAAATGTCTTAGGTGTGGATGAACAGACTATTATTAATATCCTCACCAAACGGACGTATGGCCAAAGACGAGAAATTGCCTTTGCATATGAGAGGAGAGCCAAGAAGGTCAGTTCTTCTTATTCTTCTTTTTCTTTCTTTTTTTATTTTTTTTTACTTTTTTTTTTTAAATATTTTTTTAAAAAGAGCCAAAATGTTTTATCATTTAAATCACAGTTTTTTTTTTTTTGTTTCATGCCCCTCCTTTACAGGATATGATTTCTGCCCTAAAGGGGGCACTGTCTGGCTCTCTCGAGGCCGTTATTTTGGGCCTAATGAAGAGCACTGCTCAGTTCGATGCCACTGAGATTAAAGCCTCCATAAAAGTAAGATAAACCTAACAGAACCATGTCTCATTCAATAAGCTGGGTTACATACTACATTCGTGTGTGTGTGTGTGTATACCAACTGCTAAACCATGTGTCTGTTCAGGGTTTAGGAACAGATGAGGAGAGCCTGATTGAGATCCTCTGCTCTCGAAGCACTGCAGAGCTGGTGGAGATTAAGAAAGTCTACAAAGAATGTAAGTGTGAAAAGGTGCACAAGTCAACTTTAGCTGGTCACAGATAAGCAGGAACAGTAGCAAGTGAATGTGTGTATGTGCAGTGTTCAAGAAGGACCTGGAGAAGGATGTGGCTGGAGACACTTCGGGAGACTTTGCTAAGCTGCTGCTCGCCCTAGTGGCGGTGAGGAACTGTCTGCATTCTGTCCATGATGGAGCACTATTACCATGCACAGCTTATTAAAATACACACTCGAGTCTGAATGAAAGATTTCATTTAGTTTTATATATTGTTTATTGTGTACTGGTTCTAATATCCCATTAGGTTTCCTTAGCATATATTCACATTGTCATTTATTTCTGGATAGTTTGTGCTTATCTATTTCTTGAGTATCTATATACTGTATATCTATAGTCAAGTCAACCTTTATTTCTAGAGCACATTTAAAACAACAAGTTGACTCAAAGTGCTTTACAAATCAATCAACCCAATAAGCCACAACAGCGTTATGTTTAAATATAATGGTTGTGTGTGTGTGTGTGTGTGTGTGTGTGTGTAATGGTATATGTGTAGTAACCAAGACATATTCCTTGTCTGTGTAACACATCTGGCAAAAAATAAATAAATTATTGAAGTGATTTGTACTTATCTTATAACTTCCCAACAGGTCAAGAGGGATGAGCCAAGCACTGTAGTTGACTATGAGAAAATTGATGAAGATGCCAGAGTAAGTCCTAAAATATGGATTAAATTTAAAATCTTGGTTAAATGAATGAACGCGGTTTACTACTACACATCACCTCTCAGCAAGTGTAAGAATTCCATACCTTTGTTTTTCTGCTTCCCAGGCACTGTATGAAGCTGGAGTGAAACGTAAAGGCACTGATGTCAAAACCTGGATTAGCATTATGTCAGAAAGGAGTGTCCCTCATCTGCAGAAAGGTTCTTAAGCCCCTTACCCTTATGTTCACTTCTGTTCTCTATAAAAATCAATGCTAATTGAGAAATAGGTTTTATGCAACACATGTTTGAATCATGCTTATTTATCTCTAGTATTTGACCGATACAAGAGCTACAGTCCCTACGACATGCAGGAGAGCATCAGGAAGGAAGTGAAAGGAGATCTGGAGAAGTCCTTCCTTACACTCGGTTAGACTCTTCTCTAACCTGTGTACACATATTCATAGAGGTGTTACAGTCTCACAGAGACACACATACCCTTTGTGTAATGTACAGCATGTAAATTAAACTGTCTCCACACTCTTTCTATGCAGTCCAGTGCTTTGAAAACAAACAACTCTACTTTGCCAACAAACTCGGCGATGCCATGAAGGTAACTGCATTTTGTCCTGTTTTTCCTTTCCTTTAAAAAACTTTCACTCATAACCTTAAAAAGGTAAGGTTTATCTTTGTGGCAATTTAGCTGCTGTTGTCACAGGAAGCTTATTTCAGCGAAGTTACATCAGGCTGTGTGTGTGTGTGTGGACTCCTGGTCCCCACCAAGATATAGAGGCATACATTCAAATATGTAGCTTTTATTTAAATGGTAAATAGCGCATTTATATAGCGCTCTTATCCAAAGCGCTTTACACTGTGTCTCATTCACCCATTCACACTCACACTCGCACACCAATGGTAGCAGAGCTGCCATGCAAGGCACTAACTTGTCATCTGGAGCAACTTGGGGTTCAGTGTCTTGGCCAAAGACACTTCAGCGTGTAGAGTCATGTGGGCCGGGAATCAAACCGCACACCTTAAAATTAGTGGACAACCCGCACTACCACCTAAGCCACAGCCACCCCGCCCATATTTATTATTGTTGTTGTTGTTATTAATAATTTTTAAACTAAGAGTCAAATAGTTTCCTTTTGGTTACTGGTTAGGTTTGTGTGTGGGCATAGCATTAATTAGCTGCATTAATAATTAGGACAAGTGGTTATGACTTACAGTTCTCAGAATGATAGTAGGATAACTGTGTGTGTGTGTGTGTGTGTGTTTCAGAGTAAAGGTGCAAAGGAGAAAGTGGTAACGAGGATCATGGTCTCACGCTGTGAGGTAGACCTTAAGAAAATCAGGTCTGAGTATAAGGTCCAGTTTGGAAAGTCTCTGTACCAGACCATCTCCGTAAGTTACATGTTAATAACATTTATATACACCATATATACGCATTTTAATAATCATATTACCTTCCATTTTCAAAATTTCTGCGATATTGTATACACTTGCATGGTTTCTGATGGTGCACTCTATCTATAGGAGCACACTAAAGGAGACTATCAGCAGGCTCTGCTGAGTTTGTGTGGAGGAGATGATTAAAGCGGAGCATGTAACACTGGTTCCAGGACTCTCAGATGTTGTGATCCTAAAGAACCTCTTATCTGCTTAGCCCTCAGCCCTGATGTACTTTTCTAGCTTTATGGATAGTCTATAATCTATATGGATCTATCTCTAACTGGACTCGCAGTGTTCTAAAGAGACCAAAGACAGGATCCCAGTTATGTCATTTGTAAACTTCTGAAGTAATGACTGTTGAATGCTGAAATCCAGGATTGGTAAACTCATCTGAGTGTTACTTGACCCACAAAGAAGGCAAATGTATTTCTGCACCCCATAAATAAATACACAACGTTTGTATTAAACGATGCCATAGTTAACGAAAATCTAACCACTTTTGTTTCTTTCTTTTTTTAAAAAAAAAATATATATATATATATTTCTGTATTTTTATGGTGTATAACAGATGTATTGAGAGCATGGCCTGAAGCTCTTGTAGAAGGAGTGCAGTGTGCGTAGTTCACCACTAGAGTGCAGTAGAGCACCAGAGATTTGTTTCCACCAGCAATTTGCCTCCAATAATCTGCTTCCTTCTGAAGCTTCATTTAGCTGATTTTGTTTTGTTTAGTGTTTTTTTTTTTCTTCTTCTTCTTTTTTAAATAAATAGTCCAAAAGTATATGATTTCCAATATTATTTACACATTGTATCCCCTCTAAAGCTTCTGTGCGTCTGATGAAATAAGCTCCTATGTTCAATCACAGGCTTTTGATTACAGAGACTCGCTTTACTGATTTGTTACTTAAGGAAATCAGGCATCATATTCATTCCAAAACCATTTACATAATAATCACATAATACAGTAAGCATACCATCCATCTCCTCGGCATTATCTGACACTGACTGCAAGTCTATTTGGATGGGAATCTCCTTCTCTGACATGTTTTATGACGGTAATAAAACTCTGTTCACGCTGCCATGCCTTTGGAATGAAGCGGCTTTATTTAGATGCTTTAATCATTAGTGTGTTTTGCCGTGTTTGTTTGGTGCTAATTTTTTAATTAAAAGTGTTAATTTAACCTCCAGCTAAGATAATTAGTATAGCACAAAGCGGCTGGGGCTGTAGTGCTGTTGAGAGCAGGCAAAGCGTTGACATTGCAATCCTGACAGGAGAAGCCGCAGCAGCTCCAGCGTCCAGCACACACCGCGCTTTACACGAGCAGATGGAGCAGGAACACCTCTGGAGGTGCTGGGTGACAGGGAAAAATGAATAATGTCGTCTTTTACTGATTAGGACCTCATTAATTAAGCCTTTCGTCTTCAAGGAGAGTCTCTATCTCTCGCGTTTTATATACTCCAGAGTTCAGTAGCTACACATCACTTGTATTGTCACAAGGACACTACTTTTCACATAGCAACTATATCTCTCTCTCACACACACACACACACACACACACACACACACACACATGACTAATGCCACAATCAAAAACATTCTAAACCCATAAGCATACATTTTATATTTTAAACAGGTTATATATGTGCTAACTGATGTAGCCGCTAAGCATGCTGGGAAATATTCAAATAAGCACATCCTTATTTGGACTCAGGGACTCCGTTACATTATATGTACGAAATAATTCATAAAAAAAATAATTCAGTTAAATATTATTGCTAATCTATTGATGACAATAAATATACCGTTTATATTTATTTCTATTTTTGGCGTATTGTTTGGTTAATTGATTGATTGATTGATTGATTGATTGATTCTTCACATCATCCTAAAGAAGAATACAGTTGAAGCTCAGAAGGTTCCATGTTTGACCGACTGCTCAGTGAGACTCAGATTCTCTTAACTGCTTTGTGGTCGGAGTGGGAATTCCTTCAAAAGCTTATAAGCCTTCAAATTTATTGTCATTTTGTAATAATATTGATGAGAACATTACCCCTTTGTGCTGTTTTATGTTTATTGCCAATAAAAGATAAAATATAGTGTAAAGGCGAGTAAAACAGTATTTTGCAAAAGCAGGGCGCAGATTTACGCCAGGCCACGCTGACAGATTAATCTCCACATCATAAAGATGAGAGTAGCTCCCATATTTTTTCCTTTTTATGTGGATGTACAACATGCTGTTGAGCTCCAGGCTGGCCCAGGGGACTTCCGCCACACCCGCAGGGAAAAACTCTCCTGGATTGAAACGATGCAATTTGCCATCACAAACGCTGGCACTCAATCATTCAGATAGGACCTCAAGCCCATGAATGTCAAATGCAGAGCAAGTCCTAGTGATGCGACACACAGAGTGCATGAGGGATGAGGGATGAGGGAAGGACAGTGACAGTTTACGTTGTAAATGTGCAGTGATGCCCAGATATGATCACTGACATGTTATAATGTTACGTTATAAGGTCCACCATCAATACCCTTAATATTTACACAAAGAATGTATGCCATATCTCACCCCTTCTTCAGTGGACAATCTCATCTGGGAACTGGAAATTTACAGTACTTATGAACTGCTGCTGTAATCATAAACCTTCTTTCAGCACACTCGGTACTGTCTGACTTTATAGCACAAAACTGTCAAAGGGAAAAGATTTATAATCCCACTATCCAGCATCACCCAGAATAGGACGGGCTCCATTTTTAATCTGGTTCCTCACAAGTCGTCTCAGGAGGTTTTTCTTCGCCACTGTTGCCTCTGGCTTGCTCATCTAGACCTAGCTCTATATCCAGATTTCTGTACAGCTGCTTTGTGTCAGTGTCTGTTGTTCAAAGAGCTATACAAATAAAATAAAGTCTAATGCATTTTTCTAAAAATGTTAAGAATGTGTATAATGATGCATTATAACACTTTGAATGTATTCACAGGGTATTTGAATATGGCCTTCATAAAAAGGCTTATGAGAACCAGTTTTAGGGATGTTGTTCAAGCTTCAATAAAAGTATATTTTTGAGTCTGATTCTTAGAGACAACACTGTGTGCAGTGGGTAGCATTGTTACCTCACAGCTATACGGTCCCGGGTTTGACAGTGAGCTTAGGTTACTGTCTGTGTGGAATTTCTGTGCATGTTCTCCCTGTGTAGGTTTCAATCAGGTTCTCTGGTTTCCTCCCAAAACAATGTCAATAGGTGAACTATTCTAAACTGCTCCTAGGTGTGAATGTTTGTACACAAGATGTGTTCTGACATAGTATATTCATTTAGTTAAATTAGTTAATGTTAGGTGGGCACGGTGGCTTAGTTTTTAGTATGTTTGCCTTGCACCTCCAGGGTTCAGGGTTCGAATCCTGACTCTGCCCTGTGTATGCAGAGTTTGCATGTTCTCTTTGTGCTTCAGAGGTTTCCTCTGAGTACTCTGGTTTCCTCCCTCAGTCCAAAATGTATGTGCTATAGACTGATTTGCATTTCTAAATTGTCTGTAGTGTGTGAGTGTGTGCGCGATTGATTTCTGTCAAGGGTGTCCCCCATCTTATGCCCCAAGTTTTATGGGACAGGCTGAGTCTCCCGCATGACCTTGTGTAGTATAAGCAGTACAGAAAATTGATGGATGGATGGATAGTTAAAGCAACTGGTCTTGTTGTGGCCCATCAGTTTGCATACTTAATTAAGATGTTTCCATTCGTGGAAAATATCACTATTTGCTGATATTGTTTTTTTTTTAAATACATTTATTTCACACTATACAGCATGGCAGCTGTTTGAATGATGCTACAATCATGCCATACATAAAGTACTACATCACTTTTGCCCATTCCAACACTAATTTAAACAGTAACTTGTGTGACTTGTTGCCATGTATAATGTGTGAAAAGGTCCTTCCATCCATCCATCTTCTACCGCTTACTCCTTTTCAGGGTCACAGGGAACCTGGAGCCTAACCCAAGGAGCATCGGGCACAAGGCAGGGAACACCCTGGACAGGGTGCCAGTCCATCGCAGGGCACATGTGTGAAAAGGTGAGAGATGTAATTAATAAACTGGTGAAGTTAGAACATAACAGAGACATAGCAGACTACTATACAACATTTTTTTCCCTAAAAGCTGGTCTATATTATCCTGCAGAAAAGACTAACAGATTTGCTCTCTGTCTTTGATTAGGTTTTTACCATCCATGCCTGTAGCAAGCCAAGTCATCCATGTTATGTGTGTTATGGTGTGTTTAATTATAGAACAGGCTTCAGTGATAGTGGTATGTGTGTGTGTGTGTGTGTATGTGTGTGTGTGTGCGTGTGTGTTAGTGTGTATGGTAGATGTGTATGGTAGATGTGGTTTGGGAATGACTATCCCTACAGGCAGGCTAGAAGCACTGCACGCCTCAGTACCAACTCACACAGTATGCTGAGACACAGAGGATGCCAATTCCATTAATGTTTTTTTAATTATTATTGTTTAAGTTTTCTCAGTGAGCCTACAGTCAGCTGTCCTTCTGTTCCTCAGCAGTGAAGCCATTAGTAGGAGAGTGGAAGGTGGCAAAAATGGCTCCAGACCAAATCTCCCCTTCCCTTCAGGCACTCAGACAGAGTGTGGTGAAGGGCAGCTCTTCTGAGTGTCTCTCTCTCTCTCTCTCTCTCTCTCTCTCTCTCTCTCTGGATAAGGAGAGGGACTGCAGCCTTTGGTGTTGACCAGGCCGCTTCCTTTTATGAGGCTCAAAGTGAGACAACAGAAGTAGCTCTCATCGGACTTCTAGTCCATTGCCTTTGTAGTGGCATGATGTGAACAGCACAGAAAACATGAAATAAGGTCCTGTCTTTTGCCCTCTATCAGTGGTCGTCAAAAATATTCACTTCAGTAGTTTAATAAATTCTGAAATGTACAGGACAACTAATGAGCCTATATTTTGCATTAGGTTGCATTTTCATAATCCAATAATTATCTGTCAAATAAGTCAATAAACCAAATATAGCTTCCTTTAGCCCTACATGTATGTATTTAAATAAATGCCTACATTGTATAAAGCTAATAGTCCTGTTTACTCTCTTTAAGAATTTTCTAGATACTGATTTTGTTCGGATTTTTCCAAACAATGAAAATTTACTCAGATGTACAACTGTGTTGGTTTATGCATGAAGCACAGAAAGCTGGTGGCGAAAAAAATATGGATCACAAGTGATTCGAATTGCCTTCGAATCAAATTGTGTTTTCATCATTACATTTTAAAGGAAAGCCTTCACCCCCCCCAGAAAACCTCAGAAACAGCTACTTCTCCTCAGGACCAATCTTTAGAAGAGTTTGAAGACAAATGTGGCTCCAATGACCTGAAATAAAGCATCGTTCCCTTTAAATGATCTAAAAACAATCTAATACATAAAAATCTACTGTGATTGAGTTTGAATCTTTGTGAAACTGATTATAATTCTACACAAAAAAAAACAGCACAAATAATTATTAGTTTATTGGTGGATGGCTTATTTGTGA
>JAFFST010052772.1:124227-152112 GCA_022414735.1 Noturus placidus
GCTCCTCAGGGTGTGTTTCCTAGACTAGTGTTATCCATAAGGAGATGAGCAAAGCCATGGCGCAAAGCCAAAGACGCTAATCATGATTGGCCGTGAAGTGGCTTAATCATCTGTTCCAGGCTGTAGCCACTCTCTGCTTGTTTGTACAAGCTGCTGGCTCTGTGCACGGTGTGTACATACAAGTTATTTGTAAATGTAATATTCTGAGAACTGGTTAAGACAAACATTACAAGAGGTTGCATATTAATGTGGGCATCCCTGTGATAAAATACAGCAGTTCACCAGGAGACCTGTTCTCTCTCTCCCCCTGTGTGTGTGTGTGTGTGTGTGTGTGTGTGAGTGTGTGTGTGTGTGATTTAGCACTGGGTTAATGAGAGCTGCTGCTGCAGGAGTTTGTCCAGGCCGCACACTTCCTCCAGGTACAAATATAAAGTGATAAATATCAGCAGAGTATGCATGTTTGTTTCTTACCGCTTGTTTCAGTGCTTTAATAGGGTCCATAAATAATATTGATGAGAAAAACCTTTTGTTCACATTTTTCATTTTAGTTCATAATTTTGTGCACAAACCACACCCATGATAATGCATAAATCACACTACACTCAAAAATGTGATTTTCAAAACGGTCACTAATCTTGGTTGGCTTATGATTATACAGCTAGTAGAACTTTGTTGCAATTTGACATTTCTCCCTGAACACAGAGGACTTTCTCAGCAAGCCTGTATAAAACTGAAGGCACGGCATATGAACTTGGTTGTGGATTCACAGAAATTGGGTCCACGGCTTAAATCATTCCTGGTTTTAAATTCTAATGTTTTGAGCTTGTTGCTGTAATTGAGAATGTTTATCAGAATATATATAAAAATCCACCCCTAACCACTTACTATTACTATTATAATGATCTTTGATGACGTCCAAAATTTATTTTGTAATGAAATTCTGTGTTTTATTTCATCTTTTTCCATCAAAACAGCCCTGTTTGACTCCCTGCTGGTAGTGGTGCCAGTGGGAATTAGATCTTGCATCATCTCTACTTAAACTGGTCGATGCAGCAGCGCTTTAGTTTAGCACAAGGTTAAGCTTCCAAAGCTTCCAGATTCATGCTAATACCACCTTCTACTCCATCATGCGCCTCATCTTGTAGATTACAGAACTTTCTAACTGAACCTTTGCTGTAATTCATATAGCTGCATTGCGTTCTGCAACTTTGCTGTTTCTGTGTTGAACACCTGTACAGGATTTCACAGAGATTGTTTCAGCCAAAAATGCTCGATTCTGCTGTGGCTTTTTTTTCTACATTTCCGATGCAACTTGCAGAGATTTCTATGTTTTTTTTTTGCGGAAAACTACTTGACTTGGCGAGATTGCAACTGCATGAAATTGTTTTGCACGCTCTCTCGCAGTGATGTTTCTTGGTAAATGAAACCTTTTAGCTGTATTCATGTTTGACACGTATGAATCGAAGAGAGCTTTGACTGAATGTGTGTTGCAAGAAACGCTTGCTCTTCTGTTTTGAGTAAGATCCCATGTGTTTGAAAGCGTTGAAAATTGTTTTCTCCTATTAATTCCCATCCCCACAGCACTAGAAGTGTCCCCTAGTGCGGCAGACACCAGCTACCTTCTAACCAATAAATTCACACCAGGAACACTACGCACAGCACAATTATTTCAATATATTCAACACATTCAATGTGTTTCCTTTAAGCTAGCTAGCGAACTTAGCTAATTCTCAGTGATGAACAAACCATGATTGTTACAGCGTATTTTACATTTTGGCTGTTAAATACACAATATAGTATACATACTATAGTAAAATACTGTTCTGATATGATTTAGTGATATAGTGACTTCATAGGCATTAATAAAAATGTTGAGATTTTATTCAGTATTCATATTTTAGGTACCATAAATTGGGTGCTGAACAGGCCAGATACTATAACATGAATAATGTATAAATCTCTAACTTAAAGTCTAACACAGAGTTATACAAACTAGCAGCCAATTCATGTGTATGCATGTGTGAGTTTATCTTTCATTTCTGCATTTGCCATTGAACCGCTAACCTGTTAGGAAGGTGGGATTGGCTGAAAGTATCTTTAATCCACGATTGTCATGCTACCTTAATGCCATCTCCTAAAGGCAAACCTGTCTCGTGTTGTCCTTGTGATACGGTAGACACACACGCACACACACTTGCTCAGTCACATCTTCATGCGAGAGATGGAAATCAGCCTGATAGCCACTCAAGCATGAACCAAATGTCAGTGGCGAGCCAGGCAGAGGTAAGAGGACCTGGTATTAATTAGTCCACTGAGGAAAGAAAAACTGTTTGTATCTGTAAGACAACAATTCAGAATATTGCCTTAACACAGGTGATCCTCCACAGTGCTTATTATGGTATGATGAATGATAAAGAGCTTAAAGCACTAATGTGGAGCTCTGTGACTGACATCTCATGCAACAATCATTCTCTAGTGTTCAATGGAAAAACATATTACATTTTGGCTCAAATATATTTGAAGTACGGAATAAAATGAGATGAGGTGTGCTGCTATAGGAAAATGATCAATCCTGTTCAAGCAGGCATTGGTTATCATAAAGACTGCTTTTGTCAATTTTGTTTGTTTTGAATTTTTGTTGACATTAGTTTGTGTTATGATACTTTTCAGGTTGAGTGACATTGTTACCTAGTAAAGATTTTGACAGTGAAACCGACTACGTTTACATGCACATCCATATTCCAATATTAATCAGAATTTGGCAATATTCTCATTAGTACTTATATATACTTATATACTATTCTGATTCCCACTCCTGGAATATACCTGTTTTAATTGGAAATTTCTTGCATGTTCACACCTTATTCAGAAAATCCACTGAAAGGAGGTATATGCTCATGCTCGATTTGCAAGGGTGCTAACAGATGCTTAGGCATACTTACACCAACCATATATACAGGAATATTCTGATACCTGTACACAGGTGGCTCATGTGGTATTAATATTAGGTGATCCCTGAGACAGTTTACAAATGGCATTTTCATGTGTCTTGAATGTGTTCTCCAGTGGAGACAGTCAACTGTCAATTTTTTAATAGTTGTCATTTTTGTGCACAGCTAATCACAGTTCTACAATCACACAAATAACTCTGAGAAGTACCACTGTCTTGTAAGCCAGTGTTTATAAACACTTTCTCTATGTGAGAGAAAATCCAACTGATAGGTAGTACCAGACTCACCATGTACACTGACTTACAAACAATAATTTTTCCCTAGTTGGAAAGCATAAGTGCAATACACATATGTTTATTGTAGCATTTATGAGCTTAAAAAGCTCCCTGGTTACTTCAGATGGGCCTGCAGCTCATAAAGCGGGGGAAGCTGAGGCTGATGGGCCATCGAGCCAATGAGAACAGCTTTACCTCAAGGTGATGTCTGGAGGTAGAGCAGATCAAAGCAGTGCCATGGGACATATACACAGATGCTGAGCCAGCAGATTTTCAAATGGCTACCGGCTCTGCGTCCTGGGCTTCCCAGAGAGGAAGATTAAAAAGCTTCAGAGCTATTCAAATGGGAGCTGTCAGGTGCTGATTATTAAATGTTATGGTTCGAATATTCTAGAAAGAGGTCAATATTATAGAAAATGTCATTCTAAATAGTACCGAATACACATATATATATATATATATATATATATATACATATTATATATACATAACATACAAAAAATACTTATAACAGCCAAATGAATTACTACTTTTTAAAGAGGGATTCCATTGTTTTACTGAAAACTAATTGCTTTGTAACAAAAGCTGGGGCAACATGGGGGAAAAAAAAAAACATAATAGCATGCGCGATTAGACAACCTCCACCTAAACTAGTATGCACTGATGCTTTGTTCTACTTGTGAACATCTACACAACCTAGCTGAAATATGTAGATCTGAATACCAGTATAGATAAGTCAGATATTTCTAGATGAGCTCATTAAAACCTACACTTCTTCAAATATGGAACTGGTTCTGTTTTCGACAAACATATAGTAAAAGGTAATTCAATTATCTTTATATGTGGGTATAGATATACAGTAGATAGCAATTCTGTCCCTATTATGTGACAAATTATTCTGGCTATAGGTTATTGAGTGCAGTAACTGAGCGTCACTCAGATGAAAAAAGCATTATGTTCAAAAGTGATTTAAGCCAGACGTGCTGTAAATAAGGAGACAGGTGAACACTTTTATAGTCAGGCTACTTTGACTGAGTGAACATTGCCAATAATTGTGTAATGACAGTAGCATAATTAATTTGGCCAGCATTGATGTATGGAGCATTGAGTGCCTTTGTCAGATCTTGCTGCTGCATGCTGATTTCTTTCTTATAAGCTATGATGCACACAGAAGGTGCCATGTGGAGACTCCTCTGTCTTCTAAGTGACTAAGTGTGTGAGTGAGTTAAGAGCCAGCTTCATGAAGTGCTTCACATTTAAACAGCGTAAACACTTTGAATTTAGATTTATTCATTTGGCTGAATTTTATGCAAAAATACACCGAGGACCATGTACCTATTCCATTTCTTGTTCTACTTATGTTAACATAGAGGTTTTTGAGTTTTTCTTTACGTTTGACAAGAGTATATAAAATGCACAAGTAGGAAATCATTACTGCACGCATATCATGTCAATTACTTTTACTGCAACTAAAACACTAAAACACTTGACGTTATTGGTTGATTCTTCTTGATGACTGGTTATTAACAGTCAACAAACTGGTTCTAAATTCACATCGAGTGACGTTGTTGTGCTGATAGTGTGGATATTTTAATAGTTGGTTGCCGCATAATACAGACCAGAGCCCTGCAATTCAACTTTTACTATTAGTGTTAGTATTACCAGTTATAAGTCAATAAAAAACACGAATTGATCCTTATATGACTGTGGGAGTTTTGTGAGTAAACAATATCTCATAGGCCTATATCACTTACTAAAATATGATTTTGGTTGCATATTATTAGCGTTCATCCTCTTATGAATTTTATTTATTCATATGTGTTCCACTTGCACTTAATGACACCACAGATCATAGGTCAAAGAGTGATTTATTTTTTATCCTTACCTACCTACTTATTAACATTGCCACATTTTTAATCACTGACTGTGTGCATGTCTTTCGTGGATCAAAACACAAACTTTGACACCCTTTGCAGGTTTTTTTGAAGTATTATTGGAAAAGAGAGGGGGAAGTATCAGGTGTTTCTAGGTGGTGCCTGAGGGATCAGGTCAATGAGACAGGGCCGTGTGACTGATAGAGAGTGACAGTTCCCTGACGAAGGCCCTTCATTATAAATATGTTTTAAGGGAAGCACGGCTCAGTGGGACTGCACGGGGCACAGGCTTATCAAAAAGAATGCTGCAATATCTCAGCTTCAACACTCCTCTAATGACAGCTTCCCTGACAGTTCCCTTTCATTTGATAGTCTGTCCCTTTATTCAGGGGTTTCTCGACAATTAGTATGAATATTTCATCTCTGTGCCGGAACAGAACAGGCAGTACAGAGGGAAAGAGAGGTGCTAAGATCTGCTAAACAGAGACAGCATCCCACATGCGCTACTGTGGATCCAAGTGGGAAAAACAAGCCTTAGTAGACAAATGTTTGGCAAATGTTTGATTCTGCACCAGTGCTGGAATGTAAAGAGGTCATGATTATACTGACATGGAATAGCAAATGTTATGAAAGCAACAAAATATTTTTACTGCTATGGAACGGTAGTCAGAATTTAATCTTCAATCTAAAAAGATTATTACACATATTGTTTGTGTAAAGCTTGATTCAGAACACTAAAGCATCTGTAAAATTCATAAATTAGGAGAAAGTATGAATTCAGTACTTTAATCAGTTGAAGTTGTTCACATTTTGGCCAAGCACTCCAGGTATAATGCTGTGTTTGACTTAACTGGGAATTATGTCATTATTGACATATATGCACTTGATCTACAAAGTGGCAGTTTGTCCACAAGTTGTTTGGAAGGGTTTCAAGAAAAAAAGCCTCTACTCTCCTCTAAAAACCAACTCGGGCATCTTCAGTTTGCCAGACACTACTGGAAGTTCAAATAGGATCGGGTTCTACGGTCAGATGAAACCAAAATAGAGCTTTTTGGTAATTAACACCAGAGGTGGTTTGGCACACACACAGAGGTAGCCATATGGAAAAGTACTTCATGCCCACGGTTAAATATGGTGGTGACTCTTTGTGGGGCTGGTTTTCTGCCAGAGGATCTGGACATTTTGTTAGGATACATGGCATCATGGACTCTATCAAATATCAACAGATATTAAATGAAAACCTGACCGCCTCTGCCAGAAAGCTTAAAATGGGCCATGGTTGGAACTTCCAACAGGACAATGATCCAAAACATACATCTCAATCAACACAAAAATGGTTTACTGACCACAAAATCAAGGTCCTGTCATGTCCAGCCCAGTCCCCTGACCCATAGAAAACCTGTGAGGTGGACTGAAGAGGAGAGTCCACCAGCATGGACCTCGAAATGTGAAGGATCTGGAGAGATTCTGTATGGAGGAATGATCTCAGATCTCTTACCATGTATTCTCCAACCTCATCAGGCATTATAGAAGACTCAGAGCTGTTATCTTGGCAAAGGGAGGTAGCACAAAATATTGACTAAAAAGGTGCCAATAATTGTTGTACACCTATATTTAACAAAGATAATTTTTTTCTAAGCCTGTGTTGTTGTTTGCAATTGTTTGATATGCAAACATTTTTTGAACAAGAATCAGAAAGTTAAACAATAAAGACAATTTTCACAGCCTTCTTTGCTCATATTTACCACGGGTAATATCTGTGAGCAGACAAATGACCTACAAACTGCTGCTTTCTTCCCATTAATCCTCACTCCAATACAGTATTCTCATTAATTCCAGAGACAGACTTCTGCACATTCCTCCAGTTTTTACCTATAAAAATAAATATGTTTACATTCTATTTCAAAGCACTTTGCAAAGCCTGTTCCAGATAATATGGCTTACAGACATTTCTACTTTAGTATCAGGCGGATAGGAAGCGCACCATTAAGAGTGGACGAAAAGATTCAAACAAGATCTGAAATGTGCTCGTCTTTGCAGGTTTAAAAAGACTCCAGCTCTTCCTCACTCTGAGATGTCTGCTTGCTGGCTCGACACTGTAGAATTTTAGCTTTGAACAATCAGTGAAACGCAGTGGTGCAGCCCAAACTCACAGTAAGAGAGAAGATGAAGGCATGATGCTTCAGCATATTGCCATCTGTTTCACTCCCGTGTGTGACACTAGCCCTCTTCAGACCTCCTGTCATCAAACACACAGCCTGCCATGTTTGAGCTAATTATACATAAAAATGAGACCACTTCAGGGAACAAGCATGCGGTATGTAGTGGTAATTACCTGGACTTGAGCCTTTGTGGTGTAGTGAGGTTTCTGTCAGACCTGACCAAAGGAAGGCTAGTGAAGGGCTACCATTATCACATTACTGATGGTCCCTCATGGATAATGGAACAAGGAGTTCATTTTAATGATAAACACAATGACTGGCAGAGGATCAGTAGAGCACAGCCCCTCCCTGGCCTGACAGACACCGCATATGCAAAATACCACTGTACCTTTTGGACTTCAAACCTCTTCTCTGTGTATCTTGGAGGCATGTAGAACAATTACGTATCTACACACCTAAGACAAAACAGAAGACCACTAATGCTATGCACTGGCCTTTTTTTATTATTATTATTTTTTATTCACATCTCCCTTTCATCTTAGTTTTTTTAGATGCTATTTTGTAATATTAAAATGAAGAGTCACACCCATGCCCGCTAATCACTGTCACACATCAGTGAATCCTTTGACAAGTCGCATATGTGAATTTATAATGAATAATTCTCATATTTTATTTTCCCGTAGCCCTTATTCCTCAGAAGAAAAAAGACCAAACAAAAAGAGACTGGGATGCTACACGAGGATGCTCATATAAATACATTCCACTGCCCGATTTTAACAGTGTTTACTTCCTTTGTTTATTTTTATTTATAGGGACTTTTAATTCAAAACAAACTGCTTATATTTTGTGTGTTTTCTGACAATAAAAGAAGGAAATAAAACAAGCGAACAAAAACAAAAACAGCTTGAGGGAGACAGTTTGACTGTGTGCGACTTATAGCAAAAATGCTATTTCAAGTCCCCACATAAGTGATGTAGTCTTGCTCATCGAGCATCACAGTTCCTATTAAAGCATAGGTGTTTTCAGAAGCCAATTTAAACACAGGACTGTTAAATGTATTTTGGTTAATGTGCTTTGAAGACAGTTTTGATTACCATCTAAGTTTTCTGCTTAGTAACACACAGTAATAGTAAATACACAGACCTGTCAGTCATACTCTTTGTAGCCATGTCAGGTTGTTATGGATCATTCATCTCTTGTAAGATTTACTACAAATAAAGCTTTTTTTCAAGGCACTGTATAAGGCACGTACATAAGATAACTGTCTGAAGAAGAAATAAATCCTTTAAATTAGGCTTGTTTTGCATTAACAGAATCATAGTCCTGTTTAGGAAATTTTACTTTTCTTATACTGTCTTTCAGTATAAGTATAAATGATAGTCACATTCCAGATCATCCTCTGATGGGATCCAAAAAGGGAAACTTAATACCCATCTGGAAAATTCTAGGCTCCAGGCTCCCCGTGACCCTGTGTAGCATAAGCGGAATGGAAAATGGATGGATGGATGGATGGATGGATAGATGGATAGACATTCTACCCTTTATCTGTGTATAGTTGTATCTGTTTATAGTTTATAGTATATAGTTGTATTAAATGTTGTGGAACAGCCACAAAACAAGTTAATTCCTGCTGTCACTAACATTCTAGCAGGTATAAGCAGTCATCACCAGTCTCTGAAGTTAATAAGACAATTACCTTTAAATTAAAATAAAGCTTTAGTGGTACACTACACACACATTTTAGGTAAAAGATACATACTAAAGGTACAAAAAAGTTTAAGATTATATCTCAGAGACAATGAATGATAAAGTTTTGTACTATAGTAGAAACAAAATAGAAAGTAGAACTTGCAAAAACTTACTAGATACTAATATGTTCATATTTCATGTCTGAATTTCCATGAGAAGATTTGATTTTGCATCCTTTTTATTACAGTAATGACTAGAGTGTAAACCAATATTCAGATGAAAACTTGTTTTCATTCAGATTTTAGCCTGCACATAACAATTACAGTTGAGATACTGGTATCAGCCCCATACCAAAATATTAAAGGTGTTCATTTTAATGCTTCAACAGCGTGGAACAACTTACAGGAACATGTAAAACTCAATGTGCTCCCTTCACTGGTTGAATTTATGGCACTTGTAAATTGTCACGCTTGGCGTATGGGAGGAATCAGTCGCTAGAGTTGCGGAAGTGTGGGGAACTCGCGTAGCGCTGGCAGAGTGAAAGACGTACCGGTTAGGGTCAGGGTTATAGCACGTAGTGAAAGTAGTGGCGTGGGTCAAACGATCGGACGAACCGATTGGTAAGGGGCAGGCAGAAGATGTAGTAGAATTGGTAGTGAGGGTCAGACGATCGGACGAACTGAGTAGAACGGGGCAGGCAATAAACGTAGTCGACAAAGGCAGAAAACACGGTCAAGTACACGGTGAAGCAATATACGAAAGCAGGCTTGGTAACGCTAAGGAACGAGTCGAATAGACGTATACTTCGCATTGGTGAAATGCAGCAGAGGGGAATTTATACTGGCAGGAGCTGTGTGGGATGATTGGTGACAGGTGCGTGCACTCAAAACTCAGGGGAGGGAGAGCGCAGGCGCGGCGGCGGTGATTCATGGGAAGTGGAGTTCGAGGTAAGTGACTGTTCCTTGTTGGCAGCGGATGCGGCTGGCTGCGCTGTGACAGAGCCCCTCCCCAAAGGGCTCACTCCGGGAGCCGGGCTTCTTCGGGGTCTGCCCCGCGGTCGTGGGCCCGGGAAGGTCGGATGGGCTTGGTGGAAGTCTCGTAGGAGTTGGGGGTTTAATATATCTTTCCGGGGTACCCAACATTGTTCCCCGGTCCGTAACCCTCCCAGTCAATCAGATACTCTACCCTGTCTCCTCTCCCACGCCTCGACCGGAGAATCTTGTTGATCTGATAGGCTGGTTGACCCTCCACTTCCAGCGGGGTAGGCGGAGTCGTGGAGGGCACCTCGGAGGCTAGTGGGCCGTCTACTACTGGCTTGAGGAGGGAGATATGAAAAGACCGAGACAATCGGCTGTGCCGTGGAAGTTTGAGGCAATAGGTTACCTCATTAATTCGCCAAAGCATTTTGAAGGGGCCCATGTACCTTGGCGATAGTTTCTTCCCACTTGGCTGCTGTCTGAGATTCCGGGTGGACGGCCACACCCGGTCTCCGGGCTGATATTGGGGGGTCTCACTGCGATGGAGGTCTGCCTTGCGTTTGTACATGTTCGCGGCGACTTGCAGGCGGCGATGGGTTTCGGCCCAGACTTGTTCGCTCTTCCAGAACCATTGGTTCACTGATGGGGAGGTGGTAGTAGTGGCGTCCCAGGGGTACAGGGGAGGTTGGTACCCCAGCATGCACTGAAACGGGGTGAGCTTGGTGGCAGAATGGCGCAGGGAGTTCTGGGCATACTCGGCCCAAGGCAGGAAGGTGCTCCAGTCCTCTGGGTGATTGGAGCTGTAGGTGCGTAAAAACCGGCCCAACTCCTGGTTTACTCTCTCCACCTGCCAGTTGGTTTGAGGGTGGTACCCGGACGAGAGGTTGGTGGTCACGCCTAACCTGGTCATGAACCCTGCCCATACCCTGGATGTGAACTGCGGCCACCGATCGCATACAATCTCTTCAGGGACTCCAAAGTACCTAAACACATGTTGAAAAAGCAACTCCGCTGTCTGGAAGGCGGTAAGACGGGAAGGCAATGGTATGAATCGTACTGCTTTGGAGAATATGTCCACGACAACACACACTACCGTGTTGCCCTGGGAGGGCGGTAAATCTGTCACAAAGTCTATGGCTATGTGGGACCAGGGGCATTGAGGTGAGGGAAGGGGTAAGAGCTTACCGACGGGGAGCGACCGGGGGACTTTATGTTGGGCACACGTGGTGCAGGAGGCCACAGTCAGAGAGATGTCCCTCTCCATCTCAGGCCCCCAATACTTCTTCTGCAGGAGTTGATGGGTACGGCATGCCCCAGGATGACCTGTTCCGAGGGCGGTGTGGGCCCAGGTGGGCACTTGCAAGCAGGGTGTGCTGATTGAACTCACACTTCTCTGCCTTTACATATAACTGGTTTTCCCCCAGGTGACATAGAACCTGGAGCACATGTTGAATATGTTCCTCCTGAGTGTTCTAGTAGATGAGACTGTCATCAATGTAAGCAATCACATAACGCCCCAACATGTCCCGTAACACATCATTCATGAGGCACTGGAATACAGAAGGAGCATTGGCCAGCCCATATGGCATTACCAGGTCTTCATAGTGCCCCGAAGTGGTGCTAAACCCCATCTTCCACTCGTCTCCCTCCCGGATCCGAATCAAATTGTATGCGCTGCGTAAATCTAACTGGGTAAAGACTGTGGCTGTGCGGAGTTGTTCCAGGGCTGACGGGACTAAGGGCTAGGGGTAGCGGTACTTTACACAGCACTGGTTAAGTCCCCGATAATCAATACATGGACGGAGCCCCCCCCCCTTTCTTTTCGACAAAAAAGAACCCGGCTTAGGCAGGGGACGTGGAAGGTCGTATATATCCCTGGTGTAATGTCTTCTCAATGTATTCCTCCATGGCCTCCTGTTCCTGGAGGGTCAGGGGGTAAACTCTCCCCCGGGGTAGTGTGGCGCCGGGAAGGAGGTCTATCTTGCAATCATACTCCCGGTGAGGTGGAAGCCCACTTGCCTTCTTCTTGCTAAAAACCTCCCAGAGATTGTGGTACGCTGGGGGAATCACTACAGGTTTGGCCAGATTGGGACTTTCTACTGTGGTGGATGATAATGGGATTACCAGGTCTTGGAGGCAGTGAGTAATACATTGGGGTGACCACTGCACAATCTCTCTATATGCCCATGATATTTGGGGGTTATGGTGCTTCAACCAGGGAAGGCCGAGAACCACGGGATGACGAGCTGTCTCAATGACATACAGCCGGATAGTCTCCTGATGTAGGGCACTGACCCATAGGTGAAGTG
The DNA here is from genome assembly GCA_022414735.1 of Noturus placidus. Classification (NCBI taxonomy): domain Eukaryota; kingdom Metazoa; phylum Chordata; class Actinopteri; order Siluriformes; family Ictaluridae; genus Noturus; species Noturus placidus. The sequence goes on from JAFFST010052772.1 coordinate 136,465, forward strand.
GTTCGGTGCAATGGGTGATCACACCACTCCCGATGGGGGCACCGTCGATGGCGTGGACGCAGCGTGGGTGTTCCAAAAGGCGGACAGGGAGGCTATACTGCGTGATGGTGGCTTGTGAGATGAAGTTACCGGCTGCTCCGGAATCGATTAGGCCTTCTACCACATAAGAGCTGGATGAGTTCTTTAACAACACGGGAAATGTAAAAGCAGATTGCTCTCCACAAGGAATAAAGGGCTGTCTGCTTACCTCTGGGTGCGGACGTGGCCTCTCAGGGCACTGCCGAATGAAGTGGTCAGGCTTGCCACAGTAGAAGCAGCGTTCTCCCAGTGGCGTCTCTCTCGTTTACTCATGCAGGTTTTTCCTAATTCCATGGGCTCCTCAGGGCTCAACGGGACTGGCCTCACCGGTACAGCAGGGGAAAGAGCACGGCCTTTAAGTAGCCGGTCGAGGTGAATTGCCAGCGTGATCAGGGTGTCCAGTGTCCCCTCATCATTTGCAGTGGTCTGATACTCCTTTCATTTCAATATTATCACTTGTACAGTGCTCCTTGGGATGTTTAAAGCTTGGGTAATCTTTCTGTATCCAAATCCAGCTTTAAACTTCTCCACAACAGTATCTCGGACCTGCCTGGTGTGTTCCTTGTTCTTCATGATGCTCTCTGTGCTTTAAACGGACCTCTGAGACTATCACAGAGCAGGTGCATTTATACGGAGACTTGATTACACACAGGTGGATTCTATTTATCAACATTAGACATTTAGGTCAACATTGGATCATTCAGAGATCCTCACTGAACTTCCGGAGAGAGTTTGCTGCACTGAAAGTAAAGGGGCTGAATAATTTTGCACGCCCAATTTTTCAGTTTTTTATTTGTTGAAAAAGTTTGAAATATCCAATAAATGTCTTTCCACTTCATGATTGTGTCGCACCTGCTGTTGATTCTTCACAAAAAATTACAGTTTTATATCTTTATGTTTGAGGCCTGAAACGTGGCAAAAGGTCGAACAGTTCAAAGGGGCCGAATACTTTCGCAAGGCACTGTAAATAACTTTGAGTATAGCTATATTGGAAGTTACTTCTGCAATGTTTTATTGTATATTACTATGTATTTTTTCTAGCTCTGTTTTATTTATTTATTTATTTATTTATTTTCTTAATGTGGGAAATTTTTGTTAATGTCTTAATTGTTGTGTTTTGCTGCCTTTTGGCCAGGACAAGTTTTTTTTATCCTGGTTAAATAAAGGTTAAACTAACAGTGCTTATTTATAAAAAAGAAAAAAGGTCTACAGACAAAGTCTGTAAGTACTTGGCCTGTGCTTACATCTGTACAGAAGATATTTTCCAAAGTAAAACAAAACTTGCTTCTACTTGCAACCCTACTTGATCCAAAGTAACCAATGTAGCTTGCACGTCATGTAAAAGCAACTAAAAAGAAATCCTAGTAGCTTGTGTGCATGTGTGTCATGGCCACTATTTAAACTGAGGGAACATAAACAGAGCTAAATAATATGCCCTGTGATGTTACTCACCTTTAGTGAAGTTACAGTAGGTCACATATTTTGGTATCAGTACCTCTAATGGTAACAGCAAGCACAAAAAAAAAAAAAAAAAAACCCAATAGCAACATCTAGGCTACTCATAAATGTATTCTGTCACCGTACTAGTCTGAAAAAATATATATATATTTCTAAATGTCATGACTAGCTTTTCATGTTAGTCTAGTTATTTCATTCTGTCTTTAGCCTTAGCCTAGGCTACTTACAGAAATGTTGTCCCTGTACCTGCTGGGCTGCTGCTATCCTCATTCATTGTAGTAAAGGATAGTCATTCATAATTCATAGGCCTAGTTCTCAGTTAATTTTTGCCCCAGGCTCTGTTTTATTTCTGCTTGGTGCTTTTTGTGAGTCAGTTTGTTGACAACTCTTGAGCATGTCAGACTATCACCGCTAATAATTGCTTAAGGACGTGGAACTTTTGCAAATGTTGGTTCCAGCACGAAAATATCCTGCATATTCCTCTCACCTTATCTAGAACTCTGTCTGATGAATTTTTGATTCTCACCTCCCTCTTACGTTTAACAAAGATTCCTCTGTAATTCAAAGCGATAGCTGAGAGTGAAACAGAATAAAAAGAATAATGTAGAACGCTCTTGTGAACGCACTTCCTTTTAAATGTGTGATGGGGAATTTTCTCTAGCTTGGCTCCTCTCTCTCTCTCTCTCTCTCTCTCACACACACACATACACTCTCTCTCTCTCTCTCTCTCTCACACACACACACACACACACACACACACACACACTTTCTCACTCTCTCTGTTATTGACCAAAGAGACTTCGGTTAAATTTGCTTTACTATTGTTGGTGTGTGTGTGTGTGTGTGTGTGTGTGTGGACCCTGAAGCGGGATCTATTTCTGCGGGTCACCGACGCTTCCCTTCTGTCGGCGACATTGAGAGCGCGCGCGCTGATTAGTGCCAATTAGAGCTGCTGCCACTTTCCCCGCACCGAGGCCCCGCCCCCCGCCGTCCCGTCATCCTCCGCGCTTCCCTCGGAATCGGCCGCGCTCTCTACAGTGAGCGGTGTGTGATTGCCATACAGGCTTGAGGGTTTATTCTGAATGCGAGGCGAAAACAAAAGAAAAGCTGGAGGAAGAAGACGAAGAGCGTAGACTCGACAGCACTTCCGAGACGGCGGTGACAGGAGCGTGTCATTGGGGCTCAGTCAGATGTCTCCTCGGGCTGTATCCTTCCTCCCACTAACACAATAGTCCCCGTCATATCATCCCCCACACACTCACTCTCTCTCATAAACTAGTAAGAGTTTGGAACATTTGGTCGATTCCGTCGATCATTAATTGATTACACCTGCATGCATGTGCATACAAACTTAGTAAGGAAAATATTGAGATTACGAAACTATTAACAAGCTGATGGAGAAGAGGATTGCATGGGGAATACAAAATATAAAAAAATTAAATCGTAAAATTCCTGGTTGTATGTTTATGAATAACACCTTAAATTGAATAACTTTTAGCCTATATTTTGATTTGGTGTCTTGTGTTTTATATACCTAGTTTAACCATGTTTGTAGTCTATAGGCCAGGGGTGCACACACTTTTTTGACTTGCGAGCTATATATATATACTTCAAATATAATGAGCGGCTGTGGCTCAGTCGGTAGAGCGGGTCGTCCACTAATCCGCTAATCGTAGGGTTGGTGGTTCGAATCCCGGCCCACGTGACTCCACATGCCGAAGTGTACTTGGGCAAGACACTGAACCCTAAGTTGCCCCCGATGGCAAGCTAGCACCTTGCATGGAAGCTCTGCTACCATTGATGTGTGAGTGTGCACTCATTTGAGTAAATGTAAATATATATACACAATATATGTTCATGTACCTTTCATAACTGCATGATCCTTTATGGCACACTACAATTCAGTACATTTTTGGTCAGTAGCTTAATCTGATGACGTGCACTGAATAGAATCAGCCAGGGTTGCATAGTCCGGACAGTAGCTGCTGGTAACCAGCCTCCAGCAGGCCTCCATATGATGATCAGTCATTGTGGAACGGTATTTGGACTTAATAATCTTCATGTGGGAAAAGGATGAGTCACAGAAATAATAGTAAGGACTGGCTCCAGTAAAGCAAAGCCTTGAAAGAGTCTGTCACACTCTGACTGACAGCTGTCAATCTGCTCCGTGTAGTGCAATGTTAAACTGCGCACAAGCCTTCCACTGAGTCTCCAGCTCTGACGCGAGTCTGAACCCTAAGTTCCCAAAATCATGGTGCTGCAGCTTTGAGGACAGAAGTTGCATTTTCCATTTAAAGGCATTAACTGAGCTGATCATATTGACCACGGTTATGTCTTTTCCTTGCAGCTCCAAATTAATCTCATTTAACATGTTGGTCAGACCGGTTAAAAATCATTGAGTTGGGACTATTCTGCATGTTTAACAGCAAAAATAAATTCCCTTATCTCCGGACAGAGCTCACGATATCTCTGCAGGAATTTACCCCTACTAAGCCATCTCACGTCAGTGTGTAGCAGGAGCTCAGTGTGGTCGCAGACTGCCTTCTCCAGATGTGCACGGAACAGCTGTCTTTGAAGTGATCTAGCACGTATAGAACAGGAGATCTTTGTTGCCACATCCATGATCTCTTTCATGATTAGCATTTTTGCGCATAAGGCTTGTTGGTGTATTATGCAGTGGTAATTAAGGAAGTCAGGGAAAGCATCGTCTTCCCTGCACTTGGCAATGAATCCATTTGTGCTGCCAACCTTTGCGGGCGCATCGTCCGTGGTGACTGATATCAATGTGCACACTGGGAGCTGGGGTTTGTCTTTAAAAGACTGAAAAAAGTTAACTCAGTGATTTCGCTCGCTAGTCTTTAGTGCTGACGCGTTTGATCGCACACGCATGGTGAGAGAAAAGACAGATCTCACACTGGCTGTCCTGTACATCAACGCTAACATCTATTATTTTTTTTTTTTTTTGAATGGCGATCTACCCGCACTTCCTTTGCGATCGACGTATTGTGCAACCCTGCTATAGGCTATTAAAATGGCTGATTTAAAATTGAAGTTGTGTTTTTCCCAGCTGTAAGAGATTTATAATTCCCTGCACTCTTTTAGTGCTGTTATCTGCAGGAAAACAAATACGAGCAAAGTATTCAGATTTAGCTTCATTCACTATTCATGAGAGTTGCTTTGTGCGTTATATAGTACACTAGATTGTTTATTAGTAGGCTGTAAGAAGGTAAATATTTACTGCAACCAAATGTTCTGCATTTTACCAGAATATATGTAGTAGGTGTAGGCTTCTAGTAGGACACTCTGTAGGTGAAATTGTATATTAGTCTATTTATTTTGATCTCGAATATTAAATGTAATTATCTGAACAGAACAAGCATGATTTCTTATGATTATAACAGTTTACATTTGATCAATTTACTTATGATTATAACAGTTTACATTTGATCAATTTACTTATGATTTCTTAAGCGTAGGCATTTTACACTGTAAAGTCGTGGTGAAGGAACATTTTTATTTGAGGACCTTTTTTTCGGTCTATCGAGACAGGATGGTAGGAGGACACGGTGTCTACTCCTGAGATACCAGTGATCATGACCTTTTCTGTTCTCTAGACCTGCTTGAACCATCCTGGTGCCCTACTTTTGATTGAGTTCTCATCACTTGGAAATTATTCGCTGCTGCTGAGGATAGTCGCACATGGACAGCCTAAAGATCAGTGACATTACTGGGTGGTACCACTTAAAAACCATAAAGATGGCTTTGAACTGCAACTGATATGAGCAGTTGTGTTATGATTGTTTAGGACTACAATTGCCATGACCAGTTCTGCACTTAAGTCTCCTGGTTATGAATTTCCTGATTACACAATTGCAGTTTTTGACCGTGTAGTACATGGTTACAGAAGGGAATCATTTATAATCGTACTATCCGGTGTCACCATGGGTGTAACCACGCACTCTTTGGGGGGGTCATGACCCCCCCAATGTTGAGGAAATACCAATCTGTCCCCCCCAATATACAGGAGAAAATATTCTCTATATCTATATTAAATTTCCCTGCAAACGGATCTGTCTTTTCTTCATCTATTGTATTTAATTTATTTATCTATTTATTTATTTATATTCTTTTTTAATATATTCACATTTGTTACGGAAAATATGCCTCCCCCCACCTCCAATTGTACACTTAGTTTCGCCCAGACTCAACGCAAGTTCGGTGATGTATTTTAGCAGCTCGGTCGGTGATGTATTTTAGCAGTTTCCCCATGTTGTGGGAGCTTCAATCACTCAGAAACCATGTGATTTCAAACAATAACTGTAATCCTAAACCTATGTTCTACATATACAAAATTTCAGTATCAAATTTTGGAAGTTTGGCTGCGCGGGGGGGTTGCTAGCGCTTGAACCCCCCCCCAATGTCCAAGCGCTTGGACCCCCCCAATGTCCAAATTACGCCCTTGGGTGTCACCCAGATGAGGTGGTATTCTCTTTTGAGTCTGGTTCCTCTCAGGGTTTCTTTCTTATATCCTCATAAGGAGTTTTTCCTTGCCACCATCACCTCTGGCTCATTAGGGATAAACAAGGGATAAAATATATTTCTGTAAAGCTGCTTTGTGACAATGTCCATAGTTAAAGGTGCTACACAAATAAAATTGAATTGAATTGAATTGTCTTACAAGTAGGATAATGGGCCCATGTGGTGGAGTTTATATTATAGCAAAAAACTGCAACCTCCACTTTTAGAGCCTGAGTGAGGGCCTGAACCATCTCACCATCATCATCAGCATTTTTAAAGCACACCAGGCCAGTAGCCTGAGTGAGTGAATAAATAAATACATAAAAGAAAATTAAGAGACTATTAATCATGGTGTATTTAGCCTAATATATAGCATAATTAATTCTTCATTACTTCTTGCATTTATGGCCAATTTTGATTGCAAAATCTGGTTGTAGTTTTTTTTTAATGTTATCTACAAACAAACAACAAACAAAAACAAAGAAAAAAGTGAAAAAAAAAATCGTATTCCACTAAGCTCTCTAGACGAAAATGAAGCTCATATTTGAACTGAAGAGAATGCTGGTCCTAATTTCCATTAGCCTGTGAATGGCAGTGACCACGCTAATGAGCTAAACCCAGCATTATTTCCCAGTTAATTATGTGCCACGCGTTTCACCTTGCTTTGTACCCGGGTTACTGCCTATACTATTACCGCATTAATATCCGCACGGAAACCATCCCAGCCAACTAGTCACGGCTAATTACACATTTACATACAAACACCCAACTATCTTTTGTCCTCTGTAATTTATACCATCAATATGCCGTTTAATCAAAACAAAGGGTGGGGGTGTGTTTGCTGCAAACTAATTGGCACCATGCTGACTCGTTGCTGTTTCGGGAGGCTTAAATGGAATGACAGTAATAAGCGGTGGACAAAGCCAGACTTAGAGAGCTACATGCATACAGCCGACATACAGAGCTAGTCCTGGATAAGAGATGAGACTTTGCATGTTCTCCCCGTGTGTCGGGGGTTTCCTCCGGGTACTCCGGTTTCCTCCCCCAGTCCAAAGACATGCATGTTAGGCTGATTGGCGTGTCTAAAGTGTCTGTAGTGTATGAATGGGTGTGTGAGTGTGTATGTGATTGTGCCCTGCGATGGACTGGCACTCTGTCCAGGGTGTACCCCGCCTTGTGCCCGATGCCTCCTGGGATAGGCTCCAGGTTCCCCGTGACCCTGAATAGGAGTAAGCGGTTGAAGATGGATGGATGGACTTTGACAAGTTTTCAGTTGTCAGAAGAACAAGCGCGCGTGTTCAATCACTATTGGTTTGATTGGACGGCGCTACTTTCCAAGAGCCAATCACAGTGCGTTTTCTAACCTGGGCTCATCTCTGCTCTCCAGGCCACATGGGACACACACACACGCGCGCGTTTAGATAGGACACAGCGATTCTGAACCCAACACCTCCTCTTCCTTTCATTCCTGTTTCCCCCCAGAAAGTGTTACAGTGGAATTTTTGGCCAGTGGCAAAAATACCAACAAGGCGCTTATGCTGTTCTTGATGAAACAGGACAGAATAAAAATAACACTTTTTCACAATACTATAAACAGAAAGTGAAATGCCTGCCAATGTTGTTCCATGTAAATATTGATCCATGGGATATAGAGAATAACGCAAAGAGGACACGTGCAGTGCGCAATGCCGCCACCAGAGGGAGTCTTAACTAACAATTTTTGAAACCGCCTACTTTCATAGCACATAGGATTATGATATATCTATATATCTATATCTATATCTATCTATAGATATATATGATATGATACATATAGATATATATGATATATACATACATGTGTGTGCGTGTGTGTGTGTGTGTGTGTGTGTGTGTTTAATCCACGCCTCAATAACTCAAAAACAAGTTGGACTATAAATAAAGTCTACATAGACATAGACATAATGTGTTCTATCAGAAGAATGTTCAACAATAAAAAGCTGAAGTCTCAAATAAATAGCTGGAATATTATTATACACATTTTAATAATAAGGTCAATATGAAAATTGTCATGTTTGTCAGATTATGTATATAAAATAATTCTGTGCATGGGGGTCTATGAAATGTACTTTACAGTTAAAGGGGTCATTGCTGTTGTACATCATTCACTATGTACATGAATATGTATATGAATGTTATGTTACTTGAAATGTACTGTATGTTGAGGTTGAACAGTGGTTAATAAGCACATGTATAAATATTTGTTGAGAATGTTTTAATCTTCAATCTTTAATATAATAATAAACACATACACACATTTAATGTGAGATATATAGTGAGTGAGAGAGAGAGAGAGAGAGAGAGAAGCCTTTTATATCTTTGCCAAATACTAGGGCTGAGAGTAAGATTCTCTCTGCCTCCAAATAAAAGGCTGAAAGCATCTCTGCATACCAACAACCGTGTCTGTTCCTCAACCATTTGGTGTTGGTAAACAACATATTTAAGCCTAAAACAATGTCTTTCCCTGATGACTAGAATTATTTATGAATGGAACTTCCATATGGGACTTCTTTCTAGATCACTACACACATGCTTACTGCTCTCATTTTTGGTGTCATCCTGGACCTCTAAACAGCAAATACTATTTAATTGAATACAAACTGTTGTCTTTTTTGAACACATAATACATTGGTTCCCATATGTGGTTAAAATATTCATTCATTTCATCAGAGACTGATAATTAAGACCCTGCAAGTAGTTATCATCTCCTGACTCTTCACATCTTTATGAGAGTAGAATAGTAATTAAAATAACTGTAACAATATAGGAATAGACCTTAGCTGTTCAATTGAAGAGTTATCACAGTCAGTGTCTTGTCACGCCACAGTCAGTCAGAAGATGACAACAACAAATGAAAGGAGCCGATTGCTTTGTAGAAAGTGCTACACATAATTGAAACATATGTATCTCTTTGAAGTCTTTGGTTTGTGCTTTGGTCTGAGAGTCTGTTGCATTGGCCTGTGAGTGGCTTGTGCAGACTGGTGTGAGTGGAAAGGGGGTGAATCACCTGCAGGAGTGCTGATCCTGTCTCTTCCCAAACATCAGAGCTGAGGGCTTGTGTCAGAGCAGGAGACAGATGCTTAGAGCTTTCGCCTCTGGTTCAGCAGACGTTGTTGATGGTATGCAGACAGTCACCCACCTTCAACACAGGAAATTGGGGGTTTCAGTAATGGATTCAGAGACTCTTTTCACAGTGAAAAACAAAATAAGAAGTTTATTTCACAACATTTGTTCATGGCTACTTTCTTGTTATGGCCTCTTTAGTTAATTGGGAACTAAACTCATAGCCCTGAAGCAACCTATTGGTCAGTGCCATCCAGGCATCAGTTTAGTTGTAACAAGCACAGGTGTTAACAGGTCCCCACTATTTTTGACTCAGCACTTCTGAGGTGACCAGTGATTTAATCTGCTACAGTTTGAAGTCAATTTGGAAAGCTGTACATTTTGAAATCTCTCACCAAGTAAGAGGTTTGCAAAATTTAGTCATGATGATGTTAAAGACCATTTTTTTTAAATTAATGCTTTACTATTAACAATAATTACACTAAACTACTTTTATGTATCACTGAAATATTTTTTTATTATTGTTATGCCACTCACTGAGCAATTCACCATAATCTATGCTCAAGTGAAAAAAACTGATTCATCATTTAAAAATACAGTATATCACCAAACGTTTGTGGAAACCTGACCTTTACACCCATATGTGGGTCTTCTCCAAACTGTTGCCACAAAGTTGGAAGCACACAACTGTACAGGATGTCTTTGTATACTGTAGCATTACACATTCCCTTCACTGGAACTAAAAGGCCCAAACAAGTTCCAGTAAAAAAATATTCCTGTGCACAAGGCGATGCCACTGAAGACATTGTTTGCGAAGGTTGGAGTGGGTGAACTGGAATGCTGCTTGCCCAAAGATTAGTGCCTGAGATCAGCAATGCTCTTGAGTCTGAACGGGAACATCCTCACAGCCACGTTCCAATAATCATGGGGAAATCATGTGGAAATAGAGTATATTTAATACAGTGGGGGAAATAAGTATTGAACACATCAACATTTTTTTCAGTAAATATATTTCCAATGAGGCTATTCACATTAAATTTTCAATTTGTTGTTAACTCAAGAAATAAGGAAATATAAAGAATTCACAACATTAAAGTCCTTAAATAAAGTTATGTGTAATAAAATGGAATGACACAGAAAAAAAAGTACTGAACACGCTAAGAAAAAGAGTTCTCCAAGGCAAGGTAAGGCAAGGAACCAGCTGAAATCCGTAAGTAATTATACCCCCTATCTGTGCAAATTAATCTCATCTGGGGTAATAAATTGATGGTCTATAAAAAGGTTTTTCATTACAAAGTTGTCACACAAGAAACATCTCATGATGCATAAAAGCAATGAGCTCTCCCAGGACCTTGTCAACCTTATTGTTGCAAAATATATTGATGGAATCAGATATAGACGTGTTTCAAAACTTCTGAATTATCCAGTAAGTACAATTGGGGCCATTATCCGCAAGTGAGAGGAAGCAACATCACTCCGCCATCAACCGGGTATGCACAGGAGCTCCTTGCAAGATTTCTAACCAGGGAGTAAGAAGAGTAGCCCAAGAGCCTTAACTAACATTTTGGACCACTTGGAAAGAGCTCCAGAAAGACCTGGATGCAGCAGGTGCCATCGTCACAGAGAAAACAATAGGCAATACACTCCACTGCTCACACTCTACCCCATAAGACTCCATTAATAAAGGAAAGGCATGTTGAAGCTTGTTTAAAGTTTGCTACAACTCATTTGGACAAGCCTATGAAATAGTCAGACGAGAGCAAAATTGAACTTTCTGGCTGTCATACTACACACCATGTTTGGAGAAGAAATGGCACTGCACATCACCCTAAAAACACTACACCAACAGTGAAGCTTGGAGGTGGATGCATCATGGTGTGGGGCTGTTTTTCATCACATGGTACTGGCAGACTTCATATAATTGAAGGAACGATGAATGGATCCCTTTACCAAGAGATTCTTGAGAAGAATCTGCTGCCATCCACCAGGATGATGATGAGACGTGGGTGGAGCTTTCAGCTGAACAACGATACAAAGCATACAGCAAATGAATCTCTCAGTTGGTTTCAGAGAAAAAGATTCAAGGTGTTAGAATGGCCCAGTCAATCACCTGACTTGAATACAATTGAACAAGATTTAAAGACAAAATGTTTATCACACCTGAATACTGCAGCCCTTTAATTTCTTCATACAGGAAGCGTCTTGAAGCGGTCATTACAAACAAAGGCTTCTCCACTAAGAATTAAATACATTTCTGTTAGTGTATTCAATACTTTTTTCCCTGTTTGGATTTTTGTAATGTTTGGATTTCTTTATATGTGTAGATTTCTTGAGTGAATACTAATGTCTGGTGAAAATTTCATGTGAATAGTCTCATTGGAAAAATATTTCCGGAAAAATATGTTGACACGTTGAATACTCATTTCCCCCACTGTAGATGATACATAGCCTGTGAAATGTCTAATATATAAACAGGGTGTGTAAACAATTTGAAATGTATTGTTATTGGGCGAAATCGAGGAAAAGAGAAGATGAAAAGGATTTAAAAAAATCAAGTTGTTTATCCATATGCTATTTGCTGTGTCGATCAGCATCAAGTGAGGATACAGGACGAGTTCCCCTGAGAGTACCGGAGCCAGCAACAGCACACTAACTAATTCATCTTCCTGTTCAGCCTACATTACATACCTCGCATAAACAAGTTGTCTCATTCTGACTGAATATGATTATAAAATGTAACATTTGGATTAAAGACAGACATGTTACACAAACAATGAGTACCCTTATAATGTGTACACCTCCTAGAATGTGTACAGGATTTACTGTTGCGCTACAGAAGTTTACGTTCATATAATAGTATAATAATGTTTGGAAGCAATAAATAATGTAACCGTTTAAAAGAATATTCATCACTGATTATTTTGTTAAATTCTATAACCTATAATTTGAGCAAAAAGATACAATAAGGAGGCGCTAGAAGCTTTTATTAACACAATGAAGGTTCATGAATCATGCAGGGAAGATGAATATGGGAGGCTTGCTAAATTAAATGGTATTTAGCCTTGTGCATAATACAGCAATAGATCTGTAAGGCAGGCATACATAACTTACAATGCCTGCATCCCCAAGGCCTTCAAGTTTCCCATTGCAAGAGGTCAAAACCTTCCATGATCTCTCATAATACAGGGCCAAGCACCAGGCACTCACCACCACAGCATAGACTCTCATTCTTCACATCACTGCTACATGTCTGTGAATGGTATTGAGCGTCTGGGCCACATGAATAGGAACAATGCTAATGTGGCGTGTACGGATGCAGAATTCCTGCAGGATGTTGGAGAGGGGGGTTAGACAGGGAGTCTCTCAGCTGCTGTCATACCTCGTGTAATTATGATTAACGATGTACCTGGGAAGATGTTCTCTCCACTGAGTTTACACTGAGATGTGTTCACTAAATATTATCACTGCAGCGGGTGGCTGCCAGAGGGTCCGCTGATGGGGCAGGAAACAGGAGAGGCACAATGCAGAAAAAAGGCTGCGTCACATTCACATTAAGGAAAAAGACTAAATACTGTTTCATTTGCAGTTTAGCTGTCTAAACTTTGTGCTATTAGGTATGAAAACAAATTTAAATGTATTTCACAGCACTGCCAATTAAACACGCTTACTAAAGAGATGAGAACATTCCTCATTAATTCAATTATGCAAGCAGTGCTGGTGATCCATGTATTCCTCACAGGAGCACCATAAATAATGTGAAGGAATCGTCATTCAGCTCAGTAACAAAGACAAAGACTAAACCATTTCATTTGTACTGGGTACAGATCCCACTGGGTACACATCTCAGTGTCATTACATTGAGCATTTCATTTTATAGAGACTCCTGGGATCACAGATTGATAGAGTTCTGACCAGGCCTATACAAGAAGCTTTCTCTACATATCAGAGATCTCTCTCTCCTTCACTTTTTAACTTTCTTATATGCTCTCTTACCCTCGTTCTCTCTTGCTCTCTCTCTCTCTCCCTCTCCTTCTCCCTTACCCACAGGCTAGATTGTTATAAATGCTGTTTATGATCCTGCTATGACAGCTGTGAAGGGCAGGGATGGCAGAGGATGCAGCCACAGCATATTTCCTCAATGTTTGAATATGTTATGACATTGTAAAGGATCCAGTCTCATAATGGCTAGACTCATTGTTGCTGTCCTCCTCATAGTTTAGCAGCGGCCATTTCTACTCCTGTCCTTGATTTACCCATTGAGGTTAATACAGACTTCATTTTCATATATGTATGTTTAAATATTAAGTTAAATAATTACAAGATGCTATCTCACATTTGACATTTTAAAATTCATAAAATAATAAAAAAAAAATGTTTGGAGTTTGCATGTTCTCCCCGTGCTGTGGAGGTTTCCTCCGGGTACTCTGGTTTACTCCCCCAGTCCAAAGACATGCATGGTAGGCTGGTTGACGTGTCCAAAGTGTTCGTAGTGTATGAATAGGTGTGTGAGTGTGTATGTGATTGTGCCCTGCAATGGATTGGCACCCTGTCCAGGGTGTACCCCGCCTTGTGCCCCATGCTCCCTGGGATAGACTCCAGGTTCCCCGAGACCCTGAAGGAACGATAAGCGGTATAGAAGATGGATGGATGGATGGATGGATTAAATAAAGTGCTGTGAAAAAGTATTTAATTTCTTCTATTTTTGTGTATACTAAATATACTTTTAGATCTTCAAACAATATACAAGATAAAACAAAGGCAATCTGAGTAAACACATCATACAGTTTGTTTAAATATTTATATATATATATATATATATATATATATATTATTTATTTATTTTTAAAGCAACAAAAGCTATCCATCACCAATGTGAAAAGTAACTGCCCCTTAAACTTAAAATCTGTTTTTGCCACCTTTAGCAGCGATAACTGCATCCAAACACTTCTGATAACTGAAGATCAGTCTTTCACTTACTTTTAGGACTAGGATTTACTCCTATGCTTTGGATCATTGTCTTGCTGCATAATCCAGTTGCGTTTGAGTTTCAATTTATGGACTGAAGACCGGATATTCTCCTTTAGGATTTTCTAGTAGTCAGAGTTTTAAATCTGACAGCTTCAGGAAGTCAATGAAGGGAGCTTAGCAATGTGGTGGTTAGGAAGTTAGGAAGTTGGGAAGGTTGAAAACCAGTCGTGTAACTGTATTCTGGATCAGTTGCAGAGGTTGAATAGCGCTCAGAGGAAGACCTGCCAGAATTGAGGGGCAGTAGTCCAGTCTTGAAATGACAAAACATTGAACTAGCACATGAGTTGCCTGTATGGATAGAAATGGATTAATCCTTTTGATGTTGTAAAGAAGAAATCAACAAGAACATGTCAGATTAACAATGTGAGAGGAAATGTATAGTTAGTATAGTCCATGGTTACCCCAAGGTTGCGTTCAGTAACCAAAGGTGGGATTAGACAGTTGTGCAAGGAGATCACAAGATCCTGACATGGTGATGAATCACCTGGGATGAACAGTAGTTCAGTTTTGCTGGGATTAATTTTCAGATGATGAGCTGCCATCCACGATTAGAAGTATGCCAGACATGCAGAGATCTGAGCAGAAACAAAAGGATCCAAGGGAGGGATGGAGAGGGTGAGTTGAGTGTCACCTGCATATCAGTGGTATGAGAACCCATGTGAGGATATGACCTCACCAAGAGATCGAGTATAGAGTGAGAACACAAGAGGACCAAGTACTAAGCCTTGTGGACACCATTGGTGAGCCTGCGGGGAGCAGATCCCCTCCACATCACCAGGTATGATCAACCTTCCAGGTAGGAAGCAAAACACTGCCATGTTGCACCATGAATTCCAAGACTTTTGAGGGTGGACAAGACAGTCTTGTGTTTGACTGTGTCAAACACTGCTGA
The DNA here is from genome assembly GCA_022414735.1 of Noturus placidus. Taxonomy (NCBI): domain Eukaryota; kingdom Metazoa; phylum Chordata; class Actinopteri; order Siluriformes; family Ictaluridae; genus Noturus; species Noturus placidus. The sequence continues at coordinate 151,541 of JAFFST010052772.1, forward strand.
AAGGTCCAGGACAGGGGTCGGCAACCCGCGGCTCCGGAGCCGCATGCGGCTCTTTCATCCTTCTGATGCGGCTCTGTCACGTCTCGTGACGGCGGAGAATGAGGCAGGACGCTATTGCAGTGCGAACCGTGCTTTATTTACAAACAGTGTCAAACAGTGTAATCCCAAACGTAAATCCAACAGAGGTAATCCAGAGACGGGCGAGGGTCAGGCGATCAGCAAACAACGTACACAGGGCTAGGCAAAAGTCCACGTGTTTAGAACTGTCAGTCAAGTCCGCTTCGGAGCCGAGCAAATGCAGCGCGCATGCATGGCGCATGCGCACTGCTTCCGGAGGATCTATGACAGGCTCCCCGTGGCTTTTGAAAATAATTAATGAGTATTTAATTAAAATGTATTTTATTTTAGTTTGTTCGTTTTTAAAATGTAATTCTAAATTTGAAGATTATGGTGATCTTGTAACATCTAAATAAAACGTGTTAAAAAATGTTATGTCGCTGTTACTATGCGTCACAACCGCCAATGTGCGACACCCGCCAGCGCGCGATTTCTTGAACTTTTCGAATCCCAGG
>JAFFST010052772.1:184153-200586 GCA_022414735.1 Noturus placidus
GGTCTCAGGTGTGAATGGGGAGCAGGTGTGTTAAATTTGGTGTCATCGCTCTCACACTTCCTCATACTGGTCACTGGAAGTTCAATATGGCACCTCATGGCAAAGAACTCTCTGAGGACCTGAAAAAAATAATTGTTGCTCTATATAAAGATGGCCCAGGCTATAAGAATATTGCCAAGACCCTGACACTAGAGCTGCAGCACAGTGGCCAAGACCATGCAGTGGTTAAACAGGAGAGGTTCCACTCAGAACAGGCCTCGCCATGGTCAACCAAAGAAGTTGAGTGCATGTGCTCAGCGTCATATCCAGAGGTTGTCTTTGGGAAATAGACGTATGAGTGCTGCCAGCATTGCTGCAGAGGTTGAAGTGGTGGGGTACCAGCCTGTCAGTGCTCAGACCATACGCCACACACTGCATCAAATTGGTCTGCATGGCTGTATATGGAAGCCTCTTCTAAAGATGACGCACAAGAAACCCTGCAAACATTTTGCTGAAGACAAGCAGACTAAGGACATGGATTACTGGAACCATGTCCTGTGGTCTGATGAGACCAAGAAAAACTTATTTGGTTCAGATGGTGTCAAGCATTTGTGGCGGCAACCAGGTGAGGAGTACAAGCATAGTGGTGGGAGTGTCATGGTCTGGGGCTGCAGGAGTGCTGCCGGCACTGGGGAGATACAATTCATTGAGGGAACCATAAATGCCAACATGTACTGTGACATACTGAGCATGATCCCCTCCCTTCAGAGACTGGGCCTCAGGGCAGTATTCCAGCATGATAACAACCCCAAACACACCTCCAAGACGACCAATGCCTTGCTAAAGCTGAGGGTAAGGTGATGGACTAAACCCTATTGAGCATCTGTGGGGCATCTTCAAATGGAAGGTGGAGGAGCACAAGGTCTCTAACATCCACCAGCTCTGTGATGTCATCATGGAGGAGTGGAAGAGGACTCCAGTGGCAACCTGTGAAGCTCTGGTGAACTCCATGCCCAAGAGGGTTAAGGCAGTGCTGGAAAATAATGGTGGCCACACAAAATATTGACACTTTGGGCCCAATTTGGACATTTTCACTTAGGGGTGTACTCACTTTTGTTGCCAGAGGTTTAGACATTAATGTCTGTGTGTAGAGTTATTTTGAGGGTACAGCAAATTTACACTGTTACACAAGCTGTACACTCACTACTTTACATTGTAGCAAAGTGTCATTTCTTCAGTGTGTCACATGAAAATATATAATCAAATATTTACACAAATGTGAGGGGTGTTCTCACTTTTGTTAGATACTGTTAAATGTCATAATTAAATCTTTAATCTGATATTTTCAGAATAATCATATGTTCTAAAAGACAAAGTATCAAAGTCAGTGCACAATTAGAGTTATAATAATGGAGTTTTTGCACATCATGACAAAGTGAAACTTGTATAATAGTTACAGCTCTAATATTGGCTTATCCACTTATTTCCTTGTCTACTGCTGTCTGTGTTTATGAGTGAATATCACTTTAAGCTGTTAGGGCCTGTCACAGACATTCAAATACTTTAATTGGCTTTGATTTACATCGCTCTGAATTAGCAGCATTTCCACAGTAGGGTGAAATTAAGGGCCTCCCAGTAAATCATGAAGCCGTTAATAAGGCCATACAAACAGTCAACTAAGTATGACAAGGCTTTCCTCTGACCCTTGTGAGTTGACCAGCTCTGCATGCCTCCTGCTGCAAGGCAATATCCATGACACTTTTGCAAGCACTAATTCATTTGTTTAATAAGGAGACAAGCAAACATGAGCCAGTAAAGAGATGTGCTATGAGAAATTCAGAAAGGTCTTATTAATCCAGAACTAATCAAAAGCCAGGGTGTCACACCTGCTCATCGAAGTACATTGTGCATTGGACTGTGTTTGTTTTGGATTTGTACACTTTAATAAACCTTTGCATATGGAAACTTACTTCACTCTTGACTTGTTAAAGAATACCAATAGTTAATGCCATATTCTAAAGGCATCTTCGTCCTGTTTAATCATTCTAGTGGTCTGTCATGCCTCTTACAGTCTGAACCAGAGAAAGGCCCCAATGCATACATTACTTATAAAGGCAAAGTCATATTGCTTTGCAAAGAAAACTCTTCATGAAGTGCTCTCCATCAGTTACTACAGCTGCAAAATCTAATCAAGAGTACTAAGAGAGGAAGTGACCATAGTGTTGGGTGTTGACCTTAGTGTTCCATGTGAGAATTTACAAAGAAAACAACACTCAATAATGTCTGCTTATAAAGTATTCTTCAGTTGAGGGATAGTCCAAAATCTGATTGAAGACAGAAAAAAAGTGCTCTAAACAGATTTTCTAGTTATCACTAGCTGATGCAATGCATAATCACACCTTTTTATTAATTCTTTATGCATTTTACCAACCTGAGCACAATTAATGAATTAATCCGGTCAACCACTTAGAGCATGTTTAATTAATTACATGAGAGGTTTTCTTTTTTTCCCACAGAGTAGTCCTAGAGAGGCCCATCCCTTGTTAAATTCTTTTTTAATAGAGGACCAGGAGCAGTCCAAAGACCAGCCATAAATCACACATCCTTATTCCAGTTGACTTTCATTTGAAATCCAAACAAACACTGACACAGAATGATGGCAAAATATACTATACATTATTTTGTAAAGATTGATTGTGAAAAAATGTCTCATACACTATTGCCACTATAATTCTTTTACAGTTATTAAAAAATGTGATTCTGCACAAAGACATGGATATCATAAAATGTATAGAAAGATATAACGTGTTTTCTTCACCCTTTTACCTCTATGGTGAGATTATTTAATGATGTGTGCCAGAGCCCCAATAACAAGAACAGATGAAAACGGCACTGAACAACCACAATTTGAATAGGCAATCTTAAAGGTCAAGATATCTTCTATTTACAGTTTATGTGTGATACAATCACAGGTTATGGTTCAATGGATTTACTCCCCCTTTAAATATAATCATGATGTACGGTCTATTCGTCTAATTGCTACACACATAATGAAATGGTCGGCCGCGAGTATCTAAACTGCCTAGTGTAACAGTAACGAGAGGGTGCAAATCTCTTTGGCTCAATGATTGGAAATTAACGTCAGAATTCTATTTGCCATTTTATATTCCAATTTAAAACGGTATACATGAAATGCATCACAAAAATACCAACAGTGCTAAAAAGAAAATATGTGCACAAGTCAGTCAGCAATGAATATTAAATACTATATTCTTTCACATAAACACTGTAGCTTTATGTGAGTCAATAAAAGTACCATATATACATTAGTGCTTATTTAACTATTTGGACTGTTCACTGGCTTTTAATATGGACTGTGAAAACAGAGCACATTTATTTATATGGAATAAACAATTCAACATCTAGCCCAATAATACCTGAGAAGGACATTACATTCACAGATTGTAATCTCTTATCCAAGCACAGAAGCACACCTTTTGGATTTTGTGACTAATCTGCTTCTAATAAAGTTATAAATTTATACGTAGTAGAATTTAATACCATTTGCACTACAATATCCTCAGAGATGTCAGAGCGGTCGTGCAGCAGCAGAACATTCTCGTGGGGTTATGAGCAGAAAACCAGAGCGCGCAGATCTGACAAAATGTCAAGTGCCACTGGATAGTAGAAAATACCCGCGTCTCGGTCTGAGTTGTGGCCCACTGCGCCTTTAAGGGCCTAACTCCAATAGTTAGGGAAATGTCCAATTCCCCTGTCTGGACAAAAATCATTATGAGCCCAAATAATTGACTTTCAAAAACCTGTTACCTTAGCAACAGACAAGTTATGGGTAGTGGGAGAGAGCATAGAACTGAGGTTACCTGTGGAAAGCTGATGGTAGATCCATTTGTCAGAAAACCACATTTATGAAGGGGAAAGCAGAGCAATGAAGGAGCTCTACACTAGGTAATCAGTGTTCTGACAAATATATTAGAAAACTGGAAATTTATGTAAAGCATATAATTTAATAACTACCATGATTTTTTCAGTTACTATAGTGAAACTAAACAGGAAATATCTGTATATAGTTACACGTGTGAGGTGGGAATGGGTCCTGGATGTTTTAGGGGTTAATCGTGTATTGGACAGCTCCCGGGTTCTCAGTTTAATCCTGAGCTTTTGTTACTGTCTGTACAGACTCCTTGTTTCTCCCTCTGAAAACATGCCGGTAGAAGGATTGGCTTCTCTTAACTACCTCTTGGTGAGAATGAGTATGTGAATGTGTATGTGCGCATGGTGCCCTGTGATGGACTGGCATCCCACCCAGGGTGTATTCCTGCACTTACACTTACTCGAGATGAATAAATGAATGAATGAATAAATGAGTAGATGTCTAAAACACTTGCAGACCATGAATACTCTTCCAGCGGTAAGCCTTACAGTTTTCTAAACACTGTCAGACTGCAAAAGAGACATCACAAGAGCAGTCACGATGCTCAAACATCAGGGTTTAACTATGCCTTTAACTGTTTCGCAAATTGGTCCAATTAAGCCAATTAAACTTGTTATTAACCAAATGAACACTGATTACAAAAAAGCCCCTTTTTGGGGGTGCAGTGAAATTAACCAGTTACTGAAGTAATTACTATAATCTGAAGGAGTCTGGCAGTGTTAAATTGAGTCACCAGGGCTTTGCTTCATTACTGTGTCACAGGATCTGTGGATACTGATGAGTGGCAGCTCACTAATGCATGTGTGAGCACAGATTACTGTGGATTCAGTTTAATATTATGAATCACTGACTGACATATTAGTAAGGTAATGATGCTGAAAAGAATCAGTATTGTAAAAAGATGCATACGACAAGAGATGAACTACATGACTGAATGGTACACATTACACCACAGACAGAAATATCCTAAATTTATACTCCTTAAAGTGGTAAAATAAGCTAAAATCCCTCACGGAAATTTCTATGTAAAAAATTATGAGAAGGTAATTTTGTATAGTTATGCATGCAATATGATGGACTTCATTTGTATGAAGTAGTAAATTATTTTTTTACGGAATATTAAAAAGAGGTTATGGCAGTGTAAAACTAATAATAAATATGGGAAATTAGCAGGAAAAAAAAATGTCTCATAACAGCTTGGAACGCCATGCTCTCAGAAAGCTCTGTGGGACCTGTGGTCTCATTTTTTAGTATGTTACTGCAGGTACACATCGAGGCCAACAAACATTTGGTTAGAGTCAAGTTATAGCCTCTTAAAGATGTTATTTTGGGTACCTTTCAAGGCATGTCTAATATGTGCAAAATCAAATGTCATGGTTATATAGATATCACAGCTATTAACATTTTATGGTGCTTATTTGATAAAGCTCATAAAAAAATGAATGGAGTAGAGATCATATCTCCTAAAATAAAATTATTTTCTGATAATCAGCAAGTTGTGTCTGTACTAACACTGACATGAACTTAGGATAAAAACTCTAACTTTCTGATTTCAGTGGTCATATAATAATATTAAAAAATACAATTAAATGTCAATTTCTAAATGCACATCACACCGCCTCAATCTACATTATTATATATATGATCTTGTAGATGTAGAGTATCAGACATCAAATAACTAGCCGATGGCTCGAGTTGAAAATAAACAAAACATCCACTGCAATTAGAGTCAGATATACTGTCAAAGAAAGGAATAAAACAAGATTTGCTATTGTAGTAAATAATCAGCACCAGTGTGAAGTGATGTGATGAAGTTATACAAGTTACACAATGTACTGTGTACAGAATACTGTGATACGTTGTACTTTTTAATTGTTTATTTGTAATACTATAGCAACTATAAATAGTCATTCCCTCACATATCTTGGGAAAAAAATGCAACTTGTGATGTTACAGAGAACCTTGAAGATTTTCCTTTGCTCGAAAAAAATAAATAAATAAAAATAAAAAACATAATTTGCTGCTTTTCCTGTTACAAAGCACTGACACTGGAGGCACCTTCCAAAAATGTTTTCCCTGACTGAAAACCACCATATCGATTACAAATTACACAGTCCCTGTGAAAGTTGTTACTACAGAAATGATAATGTATTAGAACAATTAAATAATTAGAATTACAGTCAGAAATAATGGTAAAGCTGCTGTAACAAAATTAATCAACAACATTCAGAATCAAGCATTCAACAGAGCTGTGGTACGATGATTGTTAATAAAAAAAAAATTAAACACCTTCCCTGTGGTCAAAAGAAGTGTAGTGGCATTAAGGAAAGAAAAAAATGGGGCGGGAGGGAAATCAGGCCTCCTCCATGTAGCAATTAGCTATGCACCATTACTGTGTACTAGTATGTGCTGAGACAGGCACTAACACTTTGGCTGACACAGATATGTTTGATAAGCCAAGCCTAATTAGACACACTCCAGTTTAATTATGGAAACCTGACTTTGTCTTTAAAGAGCAACTGGGACCAAAGGCTGGAGCTTTCAGTGATTCATAATGATGGGAAAATCAGAGCGATCAGATGTGCAGCATGTCAACAAAAAAAGTCAAATACAATATGCTGTTCAAGCAATTAAATGTTATTTCAAACAGAAACAGGAAGCAAACAGCTAAAATTCATATGTATTATACTTTGAAAGAGCCGGACTTTATAAAGTATTTAGCTAAATTAGTATCTGAAAGATTATACACTGGGAAAAAACACATTACATATAGTTTACATATAAAATATTTGGTTTCTAATGAAAACATGATTTCATTGCTTATACTAAATTATGTTTAAACAAGTTTCTAATGACTAGTTTGAATTATTTAGAGTGAGTGTGATCAATTCATATAGAATTATTGTGATCCATTTACCTTATAAAATCTTGCGAGGATGTTGGCAGTGACAGGAAGAAATAACTATTTTATCAAATACCTCATTAAATCATGTTCAGCAAGATGCAGCGGGTTATGTTGCTGTTGCACACCAGTGACCAACGCTTGATCCTAAGGTTGAGTAAGAGTGCAGGGTTAGACTTTATTCAAGGCTTTGAAAATACTTGATCAAATGATGTTGGCTGTACAAAAACTCACATGGAGCTGATGTACACATTTGAATTAAACATTCTTTTTTTCTTTTAACTGTAGGTCATTATCAATTAAAAAGGCTCTAAATATAATGAGGTGAAAAATAAAATCAGTAAAGTAATGCTGAAAAACAAGAAAAACATCCGATTGCTAATTTAAAGCCGAGTATGACATCACTTAACTATAATATACAACAGAATCATATATGAGGCGCTTGAATATTTCTGTGTGTATGTATTTAAACATCCTTAATGAATCTCCACAGGAGCTAAACCAACTCTGATAATACAGCTGAATAAATGAGGTCAGGAAAAAGCATTTCATTTTGAGTGTCAACGTGATTAATCATGTACAAAAAAAAAAAAAAGATACAGAGACCCAGTCAAGGTGGCGATAAAGAAGGCATTTTGCATCTCAGCAGTCCTGGCAACAGTTAAGTGAGCCAGCCCATGCAACAGTATGAATATTTAATTAATAATTAGTCATGTAATTCCTCCTCAGGAATTATTATCCCTAGAACTGGTTTGTGAATTTAATTATTAGCAGCCTTTTTGTTTCCATGTCCCCCTCATTACTGTCAGGATTGATATAACATAAACTTCATTAAAAATTAAAGCAAGAGTCTTAATTACAAGGCTACCCTGACTGAAGTTAGAATTAGCCAACTCAGTGATGTGCAAATGAGAGCATTATTTAAGAAACACGCTGGAAGTAGTTATGCTAATTTAGAGGGTTCACAGTAGCAGACCTTTTCACTTGCAGTTGCATATTCATTAAACACACTATGCAAATTTAATGTAGCAGTCTTAGTAATGCCTTGTTAATTTATTCAGATTTATTGAGTACAACTTGTAAAAAGTACCAATTTAATTACTCGATCTCCTTGGGAAGGTAGTGGAATATGGCTGAGGTTTTTAAACTGTGTAAATCAGAATTATTGTGCTTTGATGGAGAAAAGGGGGGATAAGAGGACACTGTTTTAATAACCAGGTTTAATAGTCATATTTGATTTACTTAAGCTGCACACTAAGGAGAGCATCACTTAAGTCATTCTCACAGAGGGTGATGGTAGGGATGTGTGTGTCCAAAATAGTTTTGACCACAGATATGAATGTGGAAGTGGTTTCTTATGACATTACTGAGAAAGAAACAAATAAATAATAGTCAGTGTAATGGCATCAGTCACTTAGAAGCATCTATCAACTGCAGCGATAAAGCACACCATGACAAATGACATGTAAATAACTGTAGTCAAAGTAAATCCATAAGTAGACAGTTAGACTTGTCAAAACCCAATTTCCTAAAGCAATTTACTAAAGAAAAAAAGCTGCAATGTAATTACCAAACTGCAAAACCATCCAGTACATAATGTAATAAAAAAGAACAATCAAGAATCAGGTACATATTTCCTTTTCTCTCCACCATGTTTTGTTCATTTGACTTTCTGTGCAAACATCCCCGTGGGAGGCAAACAAATTCAGCAAGTTGGGATGCAGGGTTGAAGCTATATGAGCCTTTCATCGGATTTACAACTTGTTTTTTGTCTTAGGGGTTTCTTTGAGCTGATGGCTGCCACATCTAAAGAAAACATCCACCAAAGCACAACTTCCATCTTCCTTCATCTTCCAGTGCATTTTGACTTTACTCTATACTGGCACTCCAAAACAGACATTAAAAAGAAACGCCTGACTGTATTTTCTCCAGATCTGAATACATCCAACTTTTCTACTCAGATCTTAGCTCCATGGCCAGTTTTTAATGACTGTATGTTGGTCTCCAGAGACAGTTGTGGAGCTAAAAAACATCCCCAAGACTGCAGGCTAGCAGAGCTCAAAGACCACACAGCCCAGAGTGGATCCACAATCACAGAAACAGCACTGGCCACCGGCGAAAGACATTCTCACACTCCAGGATCTAATCATGTACTGCCATCACTCATATCCTCTCTCTTTCCTCCAGGAGAAAGCGCCACAATCCAACCCCACACAGAGTATGCCAACACTAGGGGAGCAGCAGACATGAAGCTAGTGGAACCATCTGAAAAGACTAGAGAATAAAACTCTTATCGCAGAGAGTGCTAAATAAAACTTAATAAAATGTCATCCTTTCATATTTGGTGTGGCACCATATTAAAATGGATTTCATAGTACATATGACATTTTAGAACATGCAAATCACAGTGTAAGATTATACAGCACTGTATGAAAATGTAATTTCATGTTTCTCACTAATTAACTGATAACCACCCCAGGATATGGATGTTGATTCATTTGATTCATTCATGAGTCAATAAAAGAGCATCTTGTTTGCTGTGTTAGCTATTTGCATGAAGAGTAAATAACACTAAGAAAACAAATGAAACACAAGCACGCAGAGATTTATATAATCATACAGTGCGTCACCTCTAAAGCATTTTACAAATGCAGGCAGATGACTAGTTCCTGTAGCATCATAATACGTAAAATTCAACACATGAATTCCAAATGAATTAACAAGATATTTTCCTGTTGTATACAAAGAAAGCATTTGTCCTAAAAAAAAATGTCCTAAAAAGAATTTAACACATGAATTTGCATGTTGTCGTAGTAGATTAATTAGCTGTGTAAGGACCTCAGAGATTTCAGCACAGTAAATCTTACGGATCTGCCCACACACTAAATCTTTTCTGTTCAGGCGGTTTTAATATATTTGTTTTATACATTATCTAATAAAAGTAATCTCTAAACCTCGCAATGTCCTCCTATTAAGCTTTTCACACAAGTAGACAACACTGTCAAAGTGAATTGATGAGGACAAATGCACTTAATCCTAATTAAATCCATCACAGTGTGATATGAGAGAGTGAGTGAGAGAGAAAGAGAGAGAGAGAGAGATATGATGTGTCAGTCTTAGATATGATGACAAATGGAAGATTGATAAGAGTTTATTAATGTCTCCTGTGTTAGACAGTTGACTCCTCTTTTAATGATTTTGTTAACACAGGGTGTCTTTTGCTTATATGTGTAAAATTGTGCTACCTAGAATGTTATACAGTGTTATAAGTAGGGCTGCATCAATACTGACACTGGTATTGGGTATCATTCCGATACCATGCTGATACCAACATCTGATACCATGTGATATTATGTGATGTGTCACGTTGTATCTGATGAGACAACATGGAATGACAGCTGGATCTGGATGAATTTCACAATTAATGAAGGCAATCAAAGCAAATCCGACTACAAACTGTGCTCTGTGAAAATATCACTATGGGAAATCAGTTCAAAGAGTTCACTGCTAGCAGCATCAGCCAGCACTGCAGCTAAGCAAGAAACAAACTGCCTGCAGACAACACTAGGTGAGTGAAAATATTGTGTTTGAAGATCAGTCATTTAAAAACAAGGGATTCTGATGCAATTAAAACTAAAATGTATGTTACAGCTGTACAGAAGTGCTTTTCCAAAGTGGAAAAAAAAACCTTGTTCTAGATGGCATCCCTACTGAATCCAAGGTTACTAAAGCTTGCTAACATTATTAAAAAAAAAAAAAGTCTAGGAGCCCAAGTGTATGAACACAAATGTGTACTTTTATGGCTGCTATTTAATCTGGGGAACATAAACATAGCTAGATAAAATGTTCACTGACATCCGTGATTGATTATTAAGTGGAATTCAGTGCCAGTATCATTATTGACAAGTACCCAAAAAAAGTACTCATAGTTGGTCTGGAGAAAATGGTACAGATACATTCCTAAATACTGTATAAGCACAGCAATAGCTGTATTATACAGGAAATTAAAAATGATTTAGGTAAAATATGAAAACATGTTTTGCACAAACTGATCAACAATGTGATGTACTTGTATCTTTAAATCTTTGGTTATGCTCTATATATTGCTGCATTCTCGTCAATTAAAGTCTTTTTCAAGTAGAAGCCATCGCATATCCTGAGGGAGTGAAGGCCTGAGGGCCAGACTCTCTGCCACTCTCTGGCTGGTGCACTAGCCTGAGCGCCTGCCTGCCTGTAATTACCCCAGCTCCATGAATAATAGCATTCCCACAAGCCCTACAATGCTTTGATAGAGATGAGATTAGCTTAATCAAGTCCATAGGCTGGGTGAGGCCTCTGAATTTCATCATCAAGCTCATCCAATCAGCTCCACGCCTCCAGCCCATCTGCCACCACTTGCTCCATTCACTAGCTCGTTAGTTTCGCACGTGCTAACTATGCTAAGACAGGATATTACTTACCTTATGACCATTTGTAAATTGTCTATATCAGCTATATAAGATGTGGCATTTACGTTTTATGTGCTGCTCATCATGCTTTGATACTCTGCTGACCAAATACGGTAAGAAAAGTATGCCATGTATGCTTTAAATTAACTGCCCTAACCACGCTAGTAGGATGTCAAACACATCAAACTGATTCAAGGAGAATGTTCAAGTACAAAAAGGTGTTTCAATTTCCATATGCTGAAATCTGCCAGAAATTAGCATCAAAATGAAAGAACCAAAGAACTGAATCAAAGGAGATTGTTGCTTCTGTGTTGCACCATAACACCGTACAGAAGCTCCCTGAGGGTTCGCCTGTTAAACTAGGGGATTAGTGAGGGTCCATTAAAGATTTAAGAGGTGGGTTTAGTTTATTATCCCAAACTTACAACTGTCACTCCCATGGATATTCCCATCGTCATTCAGCGGTGCAGATTGTCAATAATTTTCACAGAGAACTGTATGTTGGGTTGATAAATAATGTATGCCCGTGCTTTATGCTCAAATTGCATAATTGTTTTTGTTTGCGTCTGATTAAGGGTAGTTATTCCCAAGAGACACCTCAACAAAAAGCAAACAATATTATTTATTTATTTATATAATATTACAATCAAACTTTATAAGGTTGATAAGATTAATAAAGGCAAAAGAAAAAAAGATTGAACAAAGAAGAAGAATGAAAGAAAGAAGGGAAGAAACTTGACTGAATAAAATTGATTGAAGAACATATATGTAAAGGCATGAAAATCCGCACTTTTATTTTGTGACAATCAGGTAATTAAGCATTTAAGGATAATCCATTATCATGACCTTGCTCTACAGAAAATCAACTCGGATGAATTCCAAATGTGTAACTAGAGTTGGTATGTTTAAGATCGCTTGAGCACCTATCTTCAGAAATATCAACATTAAATTACTCACACTAATGTATTTACCCCCCCCAAGGTGCTCTATTTTTACTGGCAACAAATCATTTTTGTCAAATCTGACAAACACACCCTGGGCTGAGAGAGACTGAGGAGTGTAACACGGGGTGGGGGCACCAGCAGCTGCTCCGTCAACTATTACAGCACCCAGAAACTTCCAAAACAAAGCCAGAGTATGTGAGCTCCCTACATTTTGTCTCTGTTTTGACTTTCACACAGCCTCTGTCCACACAAGACCCCGGGAATAGAGATACAACACACCATAGCAGAAAACGACTTGAGAGTCATTCATCAAAACTGGACAGAAGATTAATTAAGCACCAAAGTCTGATTTACCCCCAGTCTCTGTTCAGCACACTATACATCCAGCCTCAGGTGAGGTGAGGGTCCTCTAAAATGGGGGTGGGTTATGTGTGTGTGTGTGTGTGTGTGTGTGTGTGTGTGTACATTAGCTACAGAATTACGGTAAAGTATCAGGGAAATGCAATAAAACGTACTTCATTTTTAAATTTAATGAAATGTCTAATCGATTAAATGGGCCTGAATTTTGCTTGTCATGCAGTTCATATTAATATGGAAACACTATTTAATCAGAAATGAGCATCCAAGTACATCATTTGCAAAGTAAAATACAAATTAAAATGATACCAATTAGCTTAAAATTCACCAGTCACTTCAGTGAGTCAAGTTCATCTTCAAAGCTAAAATGTTTAAATACAGCACACTGTTATTAATGTGATGGATAAATCTTGGGCTCCTTGAGTTGCTGAATATGTTTATCTCTGTCAGCTTTATGTTTTTTTTTGTAGGAATACAGCATCCCGCACTTCTCTAAACAGCCATGATATCCCTCAAGACCGATGCATACAATGTGAACTTTGAGGAGGGGCTAATGGTGTTGCATTGTACTCCCATTTTTCCTGCCGATGAATCCTGAGCAAAACGGTCCCTACTTCCCATTTGTCCATATAAACATTATGCCTTAAAACACACACGGGTGAATATACACACCTACATGTATGCGCATGCACACAGCACACTCAGATGTACACAAATTTTAATGAGTTCATTAGCCCGTTGTATCCTCTCGCTCATCTGAGCAGGTCAAGCCTGTGATAAATGTTGTGTGTGGTGTGTAGCTCGGGGGTAGGATTTCTAGAGGAAGAGGGGGGATCGAGAGAGCAAAAGAGATAGAGGGACTAAGCATAGATGGTGGAAAGAAAAATAAGGAAGAATGGATATGTGGGTGGTGGTAGGGGGTCTGGTGGTAAAGAACAAGGTGTTTAGCTCACCAGAGAATTCTTTTCTGCCCGAATGCGGCATGGAGGAGACATTAGGAATTTAATGTGCTATTATTCTCCATTGCCCCCCTAAGCTTTCAACATCTGTCCTGTGGGTCTGTGCAGTAATAGGCATGGGCTTTAGGACCTGTTTCTCTGACAAGACTCCACACTTACAAGGGCCCTTGACATGCCTGCAACTTAATCTGCGACTCCTTCCACAAAATTGACATTGTCTAGAGAGTAAAGCAATCAGCACAACTGGTATTACAAAGCATTTATATTTGAGCTGGGCATTCCAGACAGACAAATCTTGACCTTTCCAAGAAACCCTGCTGCAATCTTCCATTTCCCTGCGTGTGCCTTTCTGAACTTCCTTGAAGAATTACGTTTGTCATTGGACTTTGCTTTTCTCAAGGCTGTCTGTGGGTTTAAATTCACAGCAAGCAATCTTTTACTCCTAATACCGCTGTGGGTTTGGGGCTGAAAAGAATGAGAGAGAAGGAAAAAAAGAACAAAAACACTAGAGGAAGGGGATATATTCCTGCTCTTGAAGGATGGAGAGAGACATTCATCTCTGGACAACTCCAATTCCTCAGAGTTATTTAGGTATTTGGGGCTAAGCTCTCTTAGACATCTAGTATGATATGTGGTAAATTAGAGAGTGGACGAACGTGTCCACCACACACCATCATTCACTCTTATACTCTTATACAGTACCATATTCACCCATTTTAGCAAAAAACATAACCTGCTAAAACTAGCTAAATTAAAATCAACAAAGAATATCACCTTAAACACTGTAAAGCATTTTAAGGAGTGTTTAGTCTGTTAACTATATTGTTTAGTGTATCGTTTATTGCATAGTCTATTATCTGTACTTATAGCCTTTATTTACATTTACATTTACATTTATTCACTTAGCAGGCGCTTTTATCCAAAGCGACTTACAAATGAGAGATACAAGCAAATTTGATTTTTTTATTAGCAAATTATTTATTTTACTTTATTGATTTTGCACTACCACTTTGCTTCTCACTTATCATCTTGTCCAACATTCAAGTGTAAGCATCATCATTCTGAGAGACCTATATTTCACTCTAAACATTAGATCTGTCTGTGATGAAAGGAATGACAATAAATTCAACATTATGGAGTCCCATGGAGTGGGACAGTAACATCATTCACCATGTTAGATTGGAATGATCCACATAAAAAAAAAAAAAAACAATTGGTATGGTTTCTATAATTTATAACACAATGCCACATATAGTACCCTTGGTGGTACTGAGGTGTGGAATCATGAAATGGAGAAAGCAGGTTTTCAAACAGACTACGACACAATTTGGCAAGTTCAAAGAACCCAGTCCATCAACTGATATATTCTATAATTAATTTTAAAATTTATTTCACACCTTTAAGACAATTAAAAGTGAAGCTTATCCCCAAATATGCGATAGATGGAGAAGTGGGTGCCGACATGCACATATTTTATAAATGTCCAGTTATTTCCAGTTTTTAGGTACAAGTCTTACACATATTTTGGATTTAAGAGTGGAGACTTTTTTCTCCTCAATGATCACTCTACAAATCCATTACAGTTCTATTAAAGAAAAGTTCATAAAGAAAGCTATGGTTTCCACATAGAGGTCTATCAAAAACATCTGTGATTATCCGATTTCCTAGACATGGCCTGTCTTTACCAATCCACTGCTTTAATTTAGAGGGCTAAAATCAAAACAATTGGTATCTGACAAGTGTCAGATAATTGATAATTGATATTTTTAAACATTAACCAATATACAGGAGATGGAGAAGATGATTGACTGTATGTGTTGGTAATGTATTACTGCACATGTATAAAGTATTTATCCCTGGACGGATTGTTCATAGCTAAGGTTATTATTATCTCATTTGCTTTTATTTTGGCATACATATACATAAACCAAATAAAATATTGATCACAAAAAACAGACTACTTTATTTAACCAGTACAAGTAAAATAGGTCAAAGTTTTGACATATCTACTTTAGAGCTGCAGTTTATGCGATCTGTACAGACTGACCTGCTGTTCATCATTAACAGCGTTGTTATAATGAGCTCCTGTCTGTCTCTATTGTTCAGCTTTGTAGTGTCACTGTCATTTACACCAGCGGGGTTGAATGCTTCATCATGCGCTGAGCTATGACACAAAACTGACCACAAGGGATTTGAGCAGCAGCTAAGCTGAGCAGCCATTCATATTTATAAGTCGCGCAATCTAGGTGAAGAAGGAGGGAGGACATTAATACCATCAAACAAAGCAATTTACAACAAACAGTCTTGAAGAGATAAATGTGTTGCTTTCATACACATTTAGCCTTTGATCCAATGTGTGTTCTTCAAATGTGGAGGAATTAGATTTAGATCAGATTTTGCTCATGTGTCAGGGGACTGGTATTTTTATTAACATTTTTTTTATTAAAGTAAATTTCTACTGAGAAATGGAGACCTTGACAAGAGTTCATAATAGCAGCATTGCCAAATAATTTGTACAATTTCACTTGAAAAAATGGGCTTGTCAGTGGTTTTTGGGATGGTTAACGGGTCTTCTACATAAAACTGTTTTCCCAGAGGAAGATGCTAGATTTAATTTTTTTCTAAGTTTGTATGCATAGAAACTGTAAGAGTACAATTTAAAAATTCAGTTTAAGTTGGTTAATAAGTTCCCAGAGTATTTCCTAGTTAGTTAGAATACAAGGACAATAAAAATAGGGTTAGAGGCTCTAAATTATAGTCACCAGTATTGACTTTTACCCACAAATAATCAATATGACATTTATTCTGCATATTTATTGACCGAATTTTAATCAGACATATATTAATTGGCTTAAATATATATATATATATATATATATATATATATATATA